>JAOPJO010000025.1:11640328-11653979 GCA_027123675.1 Molva macrophthalma | reverse complement strand
GTGTGTGTGTGTGTGTGTGTGTGTGTGTGTGTGTGTGTGTGTGTGTGTGTGTGTGTGTGTGTGTGTGTGTGTGATGGAGAGAGAGGGTGATGTGGGCATTCCTGTCCACTCAGCACATTCCGCCCTGTGTGGCCAGGGCACATCTGTGGCACACTCCTAGTCTTGGCCCCCTGCCAGGCCACCACGCATCTCTCTCCCTCTCTCTCTTTCCCCCTCTCTCTTCACCATCCTACCCTCCCTTTCCTCTCCTGATGTCTCCCCCGTCCGGCCCACTCTGCTTTTAGTCGGTTATTTTCTCTTTTTCTTTCTCTAAACTTCTGTCCCTCCCTACGATTTCTGTTTTATGTCTCTATTCACAATGTTCTTTTTTTAATTACATTTTTTATACTACTTACTCCTTTCCCGTGATCGTGATTCAATCTCTCATAATTTTCCATCCTTTCCCTTTTTTTCTCACTTAGCCAACTCACAGTTGTACCAACTTTTAAGTGCAGAACGTTGCTTCCCAACGTGTGTCTCCCATGTAGTAACAAATAAAAGCGCACAAAATGAAACGGGTCGGTTAATGGTCCCAGCCTGCAAATAGAAGGTTTTACAAGGTCACGTGTCGAGAACACACGAGGAAGACCGTTAAATGAATTGTGATTCGTCACAAAGTAAGCATTTCGAGCTTGCTGCGCATTAACCACTCAATGCTAAGCCAGTGCATAGGGATTTTCAGACTTGACTCTTTTTTTATGTTATCATCTCTTTGCATTTGTTCCAACAACAGCACATCAAACAATTACCTGAATTGAATTGAATTGAATTATTGTCTTTATAATTTTCTCATTCTTCTCACTTTAATACACTTTCAA
The DNA here is from genome assembly GCA_027123675.1 of Molva macrophthalma. Lineage (NCBI taxonomy): Eukaryota > Metazoa > Chordata > Actinopteri > Gadiformes > Lotidae > Molva > Molva macrophthalma. Next base: position 11,653,122 of record JAOPJO010000025.1, on the reverse strand, counting down.
TGGTGCCAACATTAGTAATGGGTACTGCTTACCTGTAGTTATAATAATATGCACACACACACACACACACACACGTGCACATACACAAACAGCTAATAGAGCTGGAGAAACTTGTTTGAAGTGTGTGCCCATCTGTGGTGTGGTTGTGTGGGCTTGTGCAAATACAGCAGAGTTTCTCGCTCAACGGTTTGAATATGTGGGTTGTCCCTGTTGGATATATCATTATGTGGTTTGTGAAGTTCACAACATGGTACATGCTTGTTGCGCAGCTGCTTTCATCCCCCACCACCTATTTACTTTTGTGTCGATGAGGAAATATCGACACATTACTGAGCAGGCGTAGTTCTTAGTTCTGCTCAGTACTCCTAACCTTTATGCACAACTCCGAGAATACACAACTAATTTTCCCTCTTTCATAAACACCCCCTATAATGGGGAATTCCCCTCTTAGCTCGATCAAGCGCACATACAACTTAAAACGTGTCCAACCATCTCGGCACGGCTTTAAGAGTATACGTGTAAGCTCTGAGAGAGGTTTGGTCAGGCAGAGGTCAGGGTGTATCAGGCTGGTGCTTGGACAGTCCATCTAGTCATGAGACCTGGAGCACCTAATATTGGTAAACCTGTGTGTGTGTGTGTGTGTGTGTGTGTGTGTGTGTGTGTGTGTGTGTGTGTGTTGAGGTGTAGCATCTGGATTGTTTGTAGGGGCCTGTTTCTTTGTACTACATTACTCCCATTACACTGTGCCACATTTACTCTCTCTCTCTCTATCTATATGTGACACAGGGAGAGAGGGTAGTATATATATATATGTATTATTATGTGTTCTGTCCACTGATCAAACATAGCACATGGCCCACAAATGGAAAAGCTCACATGCATGCAGGAACAGCAATGCACCCATACCCATGCTTCTACTCAGAAAACATATGGGAACAAGGCTCCATCCAAGTATGACTCAAGACCACTCACTCCCTCACTAAATAGATGTGTTGCTTCATTGAACATTTGCAATTATATGTGCATTATGGTATGCGTTGGACTGGAGCTCATTTGCCGCTTAAACAGTTTATCCATGCAGCCCTCAAAACAAACCAACCAACAATCTCATTCAGCTGAGGTGCTGCTCACTGCAGCACATTCTGTGTGCAGGCCAATCAGCCAGCCTGTTGGAATGAGTGATGCTTGTTATTCATGTTACAGCAGCATGCATGTTCCTCCATCTCAAATAGACCCAGTGTGTTGTTGTTCATTGTAATCTAGAGTGTTGGCCTTAGGGACGTGCAACCTCTCCATTTCAATCAATCTGTTGTTGTCTACACACATGATGAAGGGCAACGGCAAGGAAATGCTACATTCTAATTATGATACGTATATGCCTTTGTGTGTGTGGGTGTGTGTGCGCATCTGGAGTCTGTGGAGTGGTAGGATGATGGGGCAAAGAAAATGGGTCAGTGAGCCTTCAGAGAGAAAAATCCCCTCCACCCTCATAGATGGTAATATGACATTCAAGGCAAAACACAACAGAATAAAGTACAGTAAAACAGTGAAACCAAGACACATTACATTGTTGTTTTCATCCTCTTAGAAGTATTTACATATTTGCATTTATTTGGTATATTTAATAGTAAATTAAATATACAATATAAATATAAATATATAATAAATATATAAATAAATATATAAATATATAATATAATAGTACACATAGAGCTGAAATTATACATTTTCTCTCAGTCATCGCCAAACCACTTGCAAGTAGTACTCTGCTGGCATCTCACACGTCTTCTTATGCGCTTTTCTCTGTCTACACCACCAGGGGGGGCACTTACAGTATTACACACACTTGAGACCTGAAGTAGTGGTTGAACAAACACAACTGCCATGGAATTGACACATTTTGAAGGCCTTTGCTGCCCTTCTACAAGAGCTTGTGGGAGCCTTATTTATTCATCTTGTGATTTATTTTTAATTTCTATGAGCATTAGTGTTGGAGAAATGCTGTTTTTCTCCATTGCCAGGATGCGATCAATTAAAGCAATCTGGAATGATTAACTAACTAGCTAGTGAACTGAGGACACGCAGCCTTTAGCACAATGTTTACCCATGAATCCAAATGTTTCATGGATGGTCTTTGTCATTTGAATGAGGCATTATCACAAGGACATCTTGTTAAAAACCAGGGTTGTTTTTTAAACCTCTAGCTCTTTACGTCTTTCTATTCTTTGTTGTTTCTCAGATGTTGCTAAAATGTATTATTTCCCCTCGTGTTGCGCGGGGGGGATGGGGTGGACTGTGAACAGCTTCATTACAGTTTTACCAGTCTTCCTGCTTCCGGGCTTGCATGCCTCCAGTGCAGTTGGTATTAAAGGCAAGAACAAACAATCTTACTGCCGAGAGATGTGATTTTATGTTTATTGCTTTTCCCTTGGAATGAATGTGCCAAGCCTTTTTCCCCCCTCACGGAACACTGAACCAATTCCTAAATTATAATGTTCCTTGTTGTGTGAAAAATATACTGCAACACACAGAAGGGACTTAGGTTATTGGCTATGCGCCAGGGTTTAAAAAAAACAACTGATTGAAAGGGTAAAAGGACATTGATAATAACATAGGATTTACCGCCACAGAGAAAGGCCGCTTGTGCCATTCAAGCCATATCCAGAAATTCATTCTCTGAATGCATTTCTTCTTCAATTTGGAGACAAACAACATAAGCCTGAGCATTGATTAGAAACCTGCTTTCCCTCGCCCCAGGGAGGAAAGTGTTTGTTTGTGTATGTGTGTGTGTATGTGTGTGTACACTTTGTAGTAGCAACATGTAAATTATAAGTGCTGGGTTACTTAAATTTTGTTAATGTATTCCTGTTAAAGGTGCTACTAAATGCACTGACTGTGCTTTGAATACACTGATACAAGATGATATGGTTGATATTATTGATTCTGGACTGGATAGCTCTGCTACTACAGAACCTACCCTTAATCATCAGGCCAGACCAAAAGGTTTCTGGATAATTTACATATGTGTTGGCTTAGATTTTTATTTTGGTCAAATGTTTATGTAATATCATAGCAGGCCAGCAGGGGGCACCAAGCCATTCTAATATGCCACCAACACAGCAGCCTCCTTGCTCATCCTCCTGTCGTTGCCATGGAGACAGGAACTGGCCTTCATGGTGAAGAAAGGCAGAAATAGAGAGCAGTGATGGGCCCTTAAACACTACCACACACACATGGACATATGCCGAGAGACTTATATCAAAGATCTCTTTCAATCCCCATAGGAATATCTGAGACTGACAAGTTGCCTACGGCTCTACATTGATTTGTAAATGAATGGATAGGAATATACCAAAGCAGTGACTTTGTGGGATCATCTATATGTATCCATTAAATTACTGCAATTATATTGATTTTGTGATACATTTTCTAATCATCCACAGCCGTAATACTTCTCCTCTGGCATGTCATCCAACTGTCACACAGGAGATGTCATTATTTTTCTGTTCGCTAAACACACACACAACAATGTTTGCCCATTGATTCTGTGTTAATCATCCCAGAAGTTACCACTGGAGACACATACTTCAGGCGCTATTAGTGAAGAAACCGGACCTATAATGAGAGCTTATCTCTGGCCATTGACCCAACCCTGATACCAGGGCATACGGCGAAGAGCTGCTTATGGATCAGCCCTGCAAGGAAGATGGCCGCTGGACTGTAGGTGCGGGCCGCTGATCGAGGTGATCAAGAGGCGAATAGCCCCCAGATTATCTGATTAACTAGAGCAGGGGATGAGTCTCTCACTGAGGACCAGACTCAAGATGATAGTGGAGACCTGGGATGTAGAACCTGGCTCTCATATTAACTGAATATGGCAGTAAGGACTGAGGAGCACAATGCTGTTTATGTTTTAAGACTCCTGGACTTTTTCCCCCACTACTTTGTTGGAAGTAAATTGAACAATTAACAAACCCCATGAAAGGAAGACATTTTTCCTCTTAATCAGGGAGACTATCTGGCATCCCTTGATGATGAGCAGACAATTGAAAAGAGAGAAGGGAAAAAAAATGCTTATTTGTTACCTTGGGTGCCAGACTGTTTGTGTATTCAACTGTGATACAACACTGGAGTCCAGGCCAAGCGTTGACGCTGCCAAATCGTAGTCTGGCTGGGCCTAAAACCGCCTGGCAGCATGGCATATGACTGCCGTTCTGCTATGTCAGTTAGACTGGCGCTTCCTAGCTGGTGAGAACTCTGTGTTTTCCCAGTTCCACCATTACAAGTGGTGTACACTCTTGAGGGGCGCTCAGCTCCCTCCGTGGAGAGACATGTAACTAATGAGGAGCTCGGAGATTAGGGCTTGGACTGTCCTCGAGATTCCCAGAAACCACAGCTCCTTTCCGCAAGCACAATAGCAGGAATAACTTGACATGAACACAGTGCAGTGGTTTGACTAGAGACTGGGCTGCTAGGCTCCAGCCTAGGACATGTAATGATGATGGTGTGTATGATTTGTTTCCCTCCTTCTTTATGTCTCGCTGCAGCCTTTTTTCCCCTCAGCAGGAATGTGAGTGATCTTGTGTTACTGCCGGGCAGAGAGAGAGCGCCGGGTGGGATGTTGGGGTTGAGTTTCAGTGGTGTTTGGGATTTTTTCTTTTTTTTTTTTGCCCCGTGGATACAGATGTCAACTGCCAACAGAGGGTCTGCTTGGTGCCATGCCTGGCTCTGCGTGTCTGAGCAGAGCCTCGCCTGGCTGATCGGAGATGACTTGAGGGCAGGGAGGAAGGGGTGGGGGTGGGGTGGGGTGGGGGGGCAGTCAATGTTTAGGAAAATGCCTCGAAAGTTTTTTTGTGTGCTTTTTGTGTGTCTCAGAAGTTTTGGATGTTTCCTTTTGTTGTGCTGTTTCACGTTTCTTTTTTTTCCTTCTTTTTTCCGTTCTCGCCCTTTTCCGTTTCTCGTGTTTCTCCCTCCATACCTGTACCCGTGTCTTTCTCATTTATTCCATCTCTCTCCTTGCCCCCCTCCTCCGTCTCTCTCTACACCCTCCCCCTCCTCCTTCCTTCTGCCTACATCTTGGTTGTTGTAGTTGGCCAATGGAAAATCCGTTGCAGGTGGGCTTTGTTTAGGGCAATTGTCGTTTCTAATTATCAGGTTGAGGAGGGATTTGGGCTGGTGGTCACAGGGTCAACTGTTATCCCATCCTCTCCCCCCCCCCCAATCCTGCAGCCTGTTTATCTTAGTACTCAAAATCAAACCTATCATTTATCTTCACTGTTCAGTGCAACACCTGCTTGTATGACACTGTCATCTCTTCATGTGTATTGAGTAATAATTTGATAATTACCTGACCACCTTACCAGCAAAGGCCAAAGGCAAAGGCCAAACCTCAGTGTGTACCATTTAAAGCTTTTTCGTAATTTATATTATCTTGTTAAGCCCCACTGAGGTAAGAATGTTGACCTATATATTGTTAAAAAAAACAATGTGTAGGCTATTCAATGCCCCATAGACATAACATTTAAATTATATACTACACGGGAAATGACTACAGTGTTATAAATATAACCTATTAAAATAACAAAAAAAAGCAGAGAAACAGATATTTCGAGATTAGGCAAAAAATAAACTAAGTAGTTAAGTGCAAATAGTTAAGCTCTTGAACTAAAATAGAAAAGGGAACCCTGGAAACTAAGAGTGACCCTAAAGGCATCATCCGATGTAATAGAGTACAATCCATTAATACCACAGTTCAGTTTAAAAAGTAGCACTTTATTTGTATGTCTGCTTTTTTTCTTTAAGGCGTCTCTGTTCGATCCAGATAAAAGCTGGACAGAAGTGTCGGAATGTGAAAAGGAATCTACAAAACTGGATCAAACTTGAAATGAGTCCTTGTGCTGTTAAGTGTACTCATCAACCACATAAGATAGCCTATTCAACACTGTTCTTAAACACACCCATGAGGCGAACGTGTTTAAATTCATTGGTGTATTTTAGGTGTCCTAGGAACCCTCTTTGATTTATTGTGTTATAATAGTAGAATATCATTTTTGGAGTTCATGAAGGAATAGAGAGTAGGAGAGATAAATGAGTTAGATGACATTTCACAGAGAGAAAGAGGGATTGACTGACTCTTTGCCCGTCCAAGTGTTGGCTTGTAACCTGTTGCAGGGATTACAACCCAGTGTTGGGGTGGAAGCGCTCCAGGTTTCTTTGCATATTGCATGGAATAAAGTTTCTGGTAGAAACGAAAGAGTATGTGCTGCATTGACTTTATTCAATGGCAATGTGCACACAATCTAGTGGACCGTGTACATTGTGTCCAAATTTCACAAACCTCGAGTGAAAAGACGAGGGAGGACGAAATCTCGATGCACTCTATATGTTCATGCAGAAACCCCTTTGCTTGAGTGGTTTATGTATTGTATAGTATGGCTAAACTGTGGAATGAGCACTACTGTACAGAACCGGCTGTGTGTAAATTACATTTGCCTTGCTACAATTTTGGGGGCAGGATGTTGGCATTATAGTGGTTTGTACGGGGGGGTGGGGGGGGGGTGGTACATCTTTGATAGCAAGTCTTCATTGAGCACTGACGCACTGAAGTGCACCATCCGCACGCTGAGCCTCCACCGTCTTTAACAACACTTGCGCACACAGGCACGCACTCATTGTTTCCATGGAAACAAAATCCTGGGCCTTTTATGACTGGGTGCTTTTCCAAGACGACCACAAAGGGTCCAAGCTGCCAATCAGAGACTATAGATGTATGGCACATTAATAATGGTCTGTTTCTGGTTTACAATAACACAGAATTTATATTCACCGAGGGATCATGGCATGGAGACATTGAAATATAAAGTACAAAGGTGTGCTTGTTTTCTTTCACAAAGCATGATTGGATTGGACATATATTTAGTTTTTCTCCCATGTTTCGCTATAACATTCACCAAATCAGTTGTAATCATGGATCGGCACAAGCCACACAGATACAAACAATAACCCACAACACAGTCACATCACTGCCTGGCTTATCTTCAGTGACCCACCGTGTGTCTGAGGTTCCATGTCTGAGGTCCAGATGGCCTAGCTGTGGGTCGCCACTGAACCTTGGTGCCAGACGTAGTCTTTTCTAGTGTGACGGGAAAGAATGGCTTGTTGCCAGCTAACCCATTAGAGTGACAATGGCAGCGTTACAATTAACCCTTTCCATGCACAAAACCAACTCGCTGTCTTATCTTTACCTAGTATCAGCTCCTCATACATTTATGCACATTTTCTTTGGCCTGGGATTTGAAAGCGTATTTTGTGCGATGCCCTCCCTCACACCTGTTTGCTGTTTGTCTCCTCTTAACAGGAAACAAGCTGAACAAAGACCTGAAACACTACCTGAGCCTGCGCTTCCAGAAGTCCTCCGCCGACCACGAGCTACAACAGACCATCCGAGAGAACCTCTACCGCCACGCAGTGCCTTGTGAGTGATGCACCCTGGCCTTCTATATACATTCTATATTCGTATACACTGCTTTTACCAACGCTGCCTGATTTACAAGAGAAGGGCCTGGCGTCTTGAAAAATCAATAGACCAGTACTCTCCTCGGTTGGTAGGATCAATAGCATTGGTGATTAAATGCGTCGCCTCTTTTGTAGTTGACCTGCATCCTTTATAGCAGCTTGTGATCTCTGCCACCGCTAAACCTTGTAATCCAGGAATTCTACCCTTCGAACGCCTCCTCCCACACAATCATCCTATTTTCTGGGTATTGCCGTGTTGAAAGCTAGCTGGAGATGTGTTTTGGTTTGATTTAGTATTTGCTGCTGCATGGCAGCACAAGCAGAGACTTTGGAATTTCCTTTCCAGTGTTATGAAAACTAACTTGAACGATAACGTTAAAATGGCCTTGTCAGGTTTAAGTTGGTAATGGATCCCCACAGCCCCTTGTATCAACACGTGTAATTGGTACATGATTGATACAGATGTGTTCATGGATGTCTTGGACGTTGTTTCAGAAGGTTTGAGGCCCTGGGAAACAGTTTCAGCCTTTGTCCGTTTTATTGAACCTGTACTGAATATTTTAGAATGCCAACATTTAGACTTTTCAACACCTTATTCATCTTTAGATCCCTTCGCATGCTTCGCATTGAAACCACCCATTCTCCACTACCTGAAGCCCACACACTTTGGCCCTGATACCTCTCTTTGGTAGGCTTTTCAATTTGTTTATTCACGACCCTCTCACGCAAATTAGGATCTTTATTCTGGGGTCTTTTCAGAGGAATTCATCAGCATTATGTCCTTGGCCGTATTTCACCCAGACACTAGTTTAGGTCAGGGTCTTGTTGTAACGGCCCCTCCTAATCACTCTGAGGTCTATGGCCCGCTTGTAAAAACTGCTGTTTGCAATAAACAACAAATTGTATTCCTACATTGAGTTGTGTAAATGGTAATGCTACGCAATTGCTGAAACATGTTTCACTCTTATTTTGGTACAGTCGTGTAGTATCATTAGTTGTGCAATAGTTATGTTTTTATCTCTTTGTTGGGGTTACGTGTAAAGTTAATCCCAATTATTTGAATGGGTACATTGTAATGCAAAAAGCAAATATGCACCTGTGTGTATGATTTAAGCTCTGATTGTGTTGTGGTCAGTAGAGGTCAGTGCATAGCAGTGTGTATGTGTCCATGTGTATCCATGTTTTGTTTGTGTGTGTGTGTGTGTGTGTGTGTAGGCTTGACTAATGAACAGCAAGCAGGTGGAGAGACAGATGGAAAATTGTGTGTGTCTGTGTTTGATGTGAGCGGGAGGATAACACTCTTGGTTCACCTCACTCTACCCATCAATACGGTAACCCTGTCTATCCGGACATGGGGGCTATCCCAAAGTCATTTACATGACTTTGTTACATCTGCAATGGTTTATTATGTAGGCTTCTCGCTAGGGGACTGGGGGACAGGATGTTGATGATTTGATAGGGTTATATATATTATACATCCATTGGTTGTAGGTATATGTTAAAGGAGAATTTATTGGTCCTTTTACAAAAATATAATGAAGTGAATGGCTGAGCTAATAAAGAGTGTATAGGGTCTAAAATTGCACATGCATTTGACACTTGTGTTTACTTACGTTTAGCACCAACCTTTTTACTTTCCACTGATTTTCTACCTCCAATGTATTGTTGCTTATCAAACATCTTTACCAGCATAACATCTAGCAAATGCATTCTGTGGCGATAACTCTGGCTCTTTCATCTTTTCAGAATATAAGAATAAGAATTTCACAAATATGTGAATATATAATAGTAAACAGATTGGAAAATAATACAGCCGTGGAATAGCTTCCTTTCGCTGTATGTCATAAATGAGAGTTTTTTTTTAAATTATCTGCCTGTCTGTCTGTCAAAAACATTTCCATAAAGCATTATTCAGCAGTCCATGGGCTGAATTGGACTCCATTAGTTTCAGCTGTGGGTTGAAATCAAAGCATTCCAGAAAACCAGTGTACCACGGCTCCGTTGTACACAACCGTATAGGATGCACGGAATTGTCTACAAGCAGTTTGGAGAGCGATGGCCATCCAAGCTGACTCGTAATCGTCCCCATACAATTCCATCCGTTCGCCCCCACCCTACCTCACCACCACCACCTTTCCTGGCGTCTGTTGGCTTTCCTTGTGGTCAGTCCATCTGCACGCTCAGCATTCCCCATACCCGGGCGGGGGGGGGGGGGGGGGGGGGGGGGGGGGGGGGGGGGGGGGGGGGGGGGGGGGGGGGGGGGGAGTTGATTGTTATGTTCGACTGCACAATGTGTTCATAAGACAACCACAGCTCTAATACTGGTCCTCAATGTTCCTTTGTTTCATGTAAGTGACTGCTTCGATGGTCTACTATCAGATCCATCAGAGATACTTTGAGATACCATAGAAAAATGAAGCACTTTACAATAACGTTCAGTCATAAGTCATTTATAAGCCTTTAGTTAATGATGAACTAATCATTAACTAAACATGCATAGAGATTAATAGATAATTAATAAGTGCTGTGTAAGGGCCCTTAATTTACCACCAGATGTGATGTTCATAAGCCATTACATGCCATGTCAAACGCTACCCTCTAGTGACATTACAAGTGGGAGTGTCCATCACAACACAACAACAGTTTTTGTTTTTACTTTTATTTCAAAGTCATGCCACAAGTTGACATAAAATACAAAATAAATTAAATTATATTGTTTGGGTTTAAGCTATAAAATAACCACAGTGTAACCGAAGGGGGGGTCGGGGGGGGGTACAGAGAAAAACAGTTCAATTAATGCACATTGAATAGGCAACAAAAGAAATGTAGAAGAACGCACAGACAAGCACACGGTACAGACATTAACATACAGCACAGCTCTCCGATAGCTACTGGCCAACACACCAGCTCCTGTTGAAGGTTAATTGGATATATAAAATTAACAAGGTTATAAAATACTGGTAAAAGATACTTGTTATAAAGACTGTAGTATCGTCTAGAAGTGTCACCATGCAGTTGATATTCCATTCTCCGATTGATAAACATCAGGAGCAACAAAATATAGAATAGGAAATCACAAGCTCATTCGACGAGGATTGGGGCTCTCCATCTTGAATGCTGTAAAAATGAATACAGAAGTTGTCCGTTCTTTTTTTGTAGTTTCGTCCCTTTGTTTTTGTTGTTTAGTTTTTTAGTTTTTCAGCTCAGAGGTCATACAAACCTACACAAATGCTATCACACACCAGGCATACGGTTTGGTGAAAATTCTACGACCAATGTCTTTTGATCAAGACACATGCAGCAGTGCTTGAGCAGGCAATGCCAGTGGAACAGTACATAAGCTTTCCAAAGCGATGGATATTTCAGTTCCATTTACAGGCTTTCTGAGTAGTTTTCTTGTTGAGTAATATAAATTCCCTTTTTAAGCATGATTTTTTTTTTCTATCCAAATTGAAATAATGTCCAGGTATTTCTCCAAGAATACCGCAATGAATGAAAATAAGTCCCGTTGTTGCTACAATTTTTATACATACTGTATACAACACTGACTGAATACTGTTAAACACATGCAAGTATGCAACATAAGCTTTTGTACTTTACACAGTATTAGTAGCAACAGCTCAGGTTTGCCACACTTTGCAAGAGAACCAAAAACAGACTTTTTTAAATATTTTAAATATGAATGATGAGGTTTGCTACATGCACTGGCACTTTTTCTTCTTCTTTTTTGGATTTGTAAAAAGTCAGCTCCAGCCTCAGTCAAGTGTTGACTAGTTCTCAATAAATAAATACATCAATGAAGAAATAAATAGAATTCAAATAAAATACAGAAACAGAACAAGTTAATACGAGACCGTCAGAGCACTGTCACTGTATATATACTTTGACCTCCGCCGGTATGTGTGTGTGTGTGTGTGTGTGTGTGTGTGTGTGTGTGTGTGTGTGTTTGTGCGCGTGAGTGCGTTTGTATGAGTGTGTGTGCGTGTGCTTGTGTGCTGGTTAACAGTGAAAGTCATTAACACTTTTGGCAAACAATAAGAACAAAAAGTGCACCAACAATTTTAAAGAATAAACAGGAACAGCAATACTGACTACGACAGTAACGAAGCCAACTTGAGTCGTAATCAAGACGGAAATACATCTGGAAATACATCGTTCAACTGTACGTCCAACGAGCATTGAGCAAACGCCTTAAATAATGTATACGTTTACAAAGGTACTACTTGCCAACATATTTTCAATTTGAAAATTAATTCAAATTTTTGGCACTGTTTCATTAAATGCTTTTGAATGACCCTCACACAAAATACACATTTTTTCATGGAAAACACATTCCTAATGGCTCCAAAACATCTGGATAGTGGACTTCGGACATCAGCTAAAAAATAAATCTACTACAGCTTGAGTTTAGGAAATCAAGTAAAAATTGGCAAAATTGGATTGGAATTTAACTAAATGGAAAAACCGGAAACTACAAAAACTGGCCAAAACAACAACGAAAAACAAATAATGATTGTAAAAAGTCACATCAGAGAGAATGTAATTAAGACAAAACTAAGTCCGATGTACGGCTGTCAAGATAGTTTTGGACCTTGCACCCTTTTTGGATCAGGGCATGGATCATTGACAATGGATCATTGATTATTAATCATTGATCAATAATCATTAATCATTCAGGATCGCCAAAAACAAAATGAAACAAAAACTATGTTAAGGCACATGCAGGAATGTAAGAGTTACTGTATTTAATTAAGTTAAATTTAGACTGATATAACGGACCTTTTTTGCAGGACATGTCATTTAATTTAACACATTCAGTTAATTTTGGAATAAAACTAATATGATATTGTACACAATAGTTATGTAGTGTCCCATCATTTGACGGGGCACAGCCATGTTTGTGTGACGAGACACACTACTCTCAGCATACAGCGCAGACTTTTTTCATTCTACTTAGGATAAGCGGCACATTACGAATGTCTGATCGAATGAAGCCGATAATGAATGAGGATAAAAAAAAAACACTACCTCAAAAGGCCAATATTCAAATATCTATACCTTGTGAGAATGACTGACTGAGAATGCATGAGAACATTCCTGTATGTGCCATTCAGCTGCTGTCCCATTCTTGTATGTTATCCTTGCGCTAAATGCCTAATTCACATCACATGCAACCAAGAGGTACAAAGGGCCTATGGCACAAAAGAAAGTAGTCGGATTAGAGTAACGCGTCACTAAGTGAGGCGTTAGATTACTCGTTACTGAAAGAAAGTAGTCGG
>JAOPJO010000025.1:11622445-11634970 GCA_027123675.1 Molva macrophthalma | reverse complement strand
CTCTCTCTCTCTCTCTCTCTCTCTCTCTCTCTCTCTCTCTCTCTCTCTCTCTCTCTCTCTCTCTCGCTCTCTCTCTCGGGTGTGGTGCATTCACTACGGACAGTGGGAAAACAGTCCTTACCTTTGAATTATTCTGTCCAAGGAAGGCATAATTTATTGCTTACGCAACCGACAAAGCCACACAGCACTGCTGCTATCTATATATATGTGTGTCAACCAACAATATGCAATGTAGTTCATTCCAGGTTAGGGAGATATATAATTCATCGTTATGTTTTTCCTTTATTATTAAGTCAAAACGTAACTTAAATAATGTATTATTTATATTATTTATAAATATGGTAGTGACTGGGCCTAGAACATAAATACCCCACTCTCATACCATTATTATTATTTCAAACTGCATAGTGGCACTGAGCCTAGCTCAGATTTAGGATAGTATGTACTCAAACAAAAACATTTCATCACGACTTGATCACAGAAATGAGAGTTCTGTCAAAAAACCCAACTCCCTCACTTTGATAAGGGAAACAAAAATGATATGTCGATCACCATTGGCGATGGTGAGCAGACCACAAACCACCGGCATAACCACATAAAGAAACAGTGAAAGAAAATGGCCACCCCTCAATCTGCCCACAGCAGGGACACCAAAACATCTGACTCATCTTTCCTCCCTTTAAAAGGCAATTAGTGGCCTTCTTTTTTTTTTTTCAACACCAATTTCACATTTTTCTGGTTATTCTTTACTTGGGGCATTTATTTTGCATGACTGCTCATTTAAATGAATATTGGCAGCATGGAAGAATGATGCAGTGGTTTCTGTGGGTTTCATTCCTAGCTACATTACATCAGGAAAACAGTAGAAGCTGTGTGTAGAATTGTGGGTCTTGGCAGCATACGATCTGTCTGGTGAAGATGGTTATCTGTTCATTTCGAAAAAAGTCATTCTGCTCAAGGCAAGGCCACACAGCCCGTCACGGCCAAGTCATTTGAAGAAGTACAAAGTGGGCCAAAAGTAATCCTACAATAAGGTGGTCGATCAAGACATGATAGCCACTGACTTTTATATAGCTAAGATAACTATTGTATGACTGCTATAACTATGAAAATATGAATGAGTGAGCAGATACTTTTGAAGATGAGTAGCGAGTAAGACGATTGGTCTGAGAGAACTACATCAAGAAGTTGAATGAGAAAGTGTTAAAATAGTAAAGAAAATGCTAAGGCAGGAAGAGTTAAGGAGAACAGGGAGGTTAAGTAAAGAATGTGGAGGGAGATGGTGGAATAGATAAAAGTGGTAGGAGAGGATGTTGGTGGTTGAGGTGTGGGGGGGTTTGAGTGCCACAAGCCACTAGTTCTACGATGCTCTGGGTCAGGCTCATGAAATATTTAATTAGTCTTTGCAGAGAACGTCTTTCTTTATAACTTAGCGACAACACACCTAGATCCTCCAATCTCTGTGTCTAGGATGCACACATAAATCCTGTACTACCAATATCGGCACTAAATCATGGCAGATATTTTCCTGGATAGACTACATGACTAATGGCTGTCATTTTTTCCATCAATTTATCCAAGAGTGGCTTTGAATGCACTCTCTTGGATTGTTCCTGTCCTCGATTACCCCAGTGTTAGCACACAAGCTAAATTTAAATAGCCAAAGCTATTCATAGAACTATTATGATATTGAATCGTTGCCAAACAAATTTATGGTGGCCTACTTTTCATGGCACTGATCGGTTGAGAACATGAAGAAGTCAGAAAAGTCAAGGCTAACATTTTGTAGACATTCAGTCGGCACAAGTGTGCACAATCTAATGTTGTGTTTGATTCTCAAAGTTGTCTGCTGACACTTCTGTATTTGCATTTAGGTCATTCAGAACTCTATAATTATTTTTTTTGGAATGGTAGGCAGTTTGCATTCTTTTTTATCCCAACATCCCCATAAGGTAAAAAAATGGTTGCAAATTGATAATGGAATTGGCACAGTTCATAATTTGTTGGAAATTCTCAAACACAAAATAGTTGGTATGTGTCCGCAAACAGGCCAGGTTCCACATAACGCAATTTATCACTTGGTTATTTTTGGCCCCATTCAGGCATGTTGTTGAACTTCGAGGCACGCCCTGAATGAGGCTTCGTTTGGTAGGACTGTTGTCCTTAGAACCTGACTGTCTGGCTCAGTCAGATGACACAGTACATTATCAGCTCAGACACAGGTCAGGCTTTTCCTGGGTAAACGTGCTCGGCAACACATGATGTAACGTCAACATGTCAGTCTGAATGAAAGACTTAATTCTTATGATCAATTGGTAAGATTATCATATTGTGTCTAATTGTCAGTTCAAATAATCCGGTCGTAATTTATCTTACATTGCCTACATACCTCATGTACATGGCATAAATCATTCTTTTATGTTTAACATTTTGGATGCTTCCGTGTGTACTGTGGGATGGACGGCAGTGATAGGATATGATGAAAGAATGCTTTATTATTGATCAGTGAAAGTATTCGGTGTCAACTGAGCACAACCGTTCTCTTGAAGCTATGTCAAGTGACTACTCTTTGAAACATGAAGACATAATGAAACGTATCCTTGAATCTCCTCATCCTCAATCTTCCAGCGTGTGAGTTAATTAGACCATCTCCGTTGACCATACCCTGAGCTTCTGTACTTGGTGCGGCCATCCATTTGACTATAGTTGGTTCGCTCGGGGCCTTTACTATGATGAACCACACATTTTCAGGGCAGAAAATGTGCTCTTCTTCCTGCCGTCGCTAGGATATCAAAAGTAAATATACTCTGGATGCGCAGGCCCAGTCACTACCGAAGACATAATTACCCTCTGGCCAAAAAAGTGTGTTTTTAGTTTATCCAGCAAACATTGGAAGTCAGTGAGTATCCGTCTTATCTCCGCAGACGTCGCTTTTCTCTTTTTCTTTTTCAGGTGTTTCTTTTTTCTATGTTTTTTTGGAGCAGCAAATCTGTCAGGGAGAAAACAGGGTTTCTTGATAGCCCATTTAAGACACATATTTATTATTGGTCGATCCCTGGATGGTGTATTGGCCTAAGAGGGCTGTGCTCTATATTGGAATAATTATCGTGTTGCTTAAATCTGGCCTCTGTTCACCACTGTGGATTAATTTCACCAAGGGGTATCTGGATTAATCGGCAATAGTCGAAAACACCAACAGAAATGTTCAGTGCTTTTCAGTTCGGCCTTTGTGGATGCTTTGGATGTCGTAAAAGGAAGAAGAAACCTGGTAACAATATGAAAGTAAACCAGCCCTTCAGTAAGTCGGACGACAAAGCGAACGACGAGCAGCAGGATAGTTCAGATGAATACACAGTTGAGTCTGAGAGTTTTGTGGACAAGGAGGCCAAGCCAAGACTCAAAGATGGCCACAACTCAGATGTGTTTTTGAAGTCTGAGGACAATGAAAACGTTAATTTCGGTCATCAGGATGTCCAACCAGGTGGAGAAACTGGTATTTCTTTAAAGACAGAGAGAGTAAAGAAGAAGGTTAGTTTCAGCCGAGCTATAATGGAGTCTGAGCACGTTGTGGACGCGAAGGCTAGGCTAGGTCGACCTAGCAACCAGGATGCCCGACCCAACACAGGGTTTATCAAGGAGCACCAAGATCTTAATCCTGGCCAGGAAGACATCTTCAACCACTCAGTAAAGCCACGTAGTAGCATTGTCGACGGAGTTAAATGTAGGACACATGCACACGCACACGCACACACTCAAAAATTGGCCCGTTTTGAGTGTCTGGCATGCACCTCTAGTCCCTATTTGATTTTGTATTTTGGTTCAGTGTATTTCGGAACAGTGATGTGACAAAACAAACAAAGCAACAAAAATAAATGTTCAATGTGTTGGACTCTGTAGTTTAAACTTTATTATGGCCAGATTGAGAACTTCTTATCAGCTTTTCATTATTTGATAGATGTCTCAAAGTTGCATAATAGAATCATGCAGCCATTCTATTCTATTTTATAATGCCATTGGGCTCTCAAATCTAATTTTGGCACTATCTCGTCTCACTCACTGGTCTCACAAATGTCAGCAGCATCCTCGCTCACTGCATGTATTGGGCTTCTGCTAGAGCAGATGCTCCCTAAAATAGTGTGCCATCCATTAAATATAGATGAGCAACTTGAATGCGTCTGCCAGAGCAAATAAGATGAGCTTGGGAATGAACGAGGTGTAGATCTCACAAGATGATTATCTTAACCAACATCTTTTGTCAGAAGACAACCCTAGTGGTTTGGTGGGCCATGCTGGTCATGCCGTCTTCAGCAACCACTCCTTCATTCATTCAGCGTTGCTTGCATCTCAAGCTCAGGGGTTGCTGTGAGCCAAATGTTGACCGATGAACCGTGTGTGTGTGTGGGTCTTGGTTCACCTCCGCGGCTGACCATTTAGGGGTGGCTTGGGATGTGGCATCGCCATCTATTCAGATCGGTGTGATTGAAAGATGACAGGGCGAGACATTTATTATTGATCTTGCATGAGGTGACAGGGTAGACAGAGTGGGAAGGCAGAGGTCATCGGGAAAATCAGCAGGTGTTGCAATGATGAATTGATCGTGGTTGGAAGAACCCCGGCAGCGTGACTTAGTAACCAGAAGGCTGTTGGAGGCAGGCCCTGATTGGTAGGTGTTGGAGGTCGTGTTTTGATCAGATGGTTATGGTGAATGGTTCTGTTCAACTAGATCAGGGTTGATGCGAGAGATTGTCAACTGTAGTATGACACCATGATGGTCTTTTTTTTGTGTTTTTTGTGTGTGTGTGTGTGTGTGTGTGTGTGTGTGTGTGTTTTGCAGGAGGAGGTGTGACTCACTACATGGTAATTTATAGTGTTTATTTATCTTGTCTGGCTGTTGCGAAACAGCCATTTGGTGGCTATATACCTTCACACCACGGTGTGTGTGTGTTTGTGTGTGTGTGTGTGTTTGTGTGTGTGTGTGTATGTTTGTGTGTGTGTGTGTGTGAAGCCATGTGCAACTCTGTGAAATTTTTTGCAGGGCCAGCTGTTGGTTGTTATAAGGGCCATTTCCTCATTTAATGGTGTTTGTGTTTGTATTTGTGTGTGGTAATGCACTTGTCTGTGGTTAGACACAGCCCTTTACACGATAACGGTCTTGGGTTTCGTCAGAGTCAAGTCTCAGTTGGATTACTTGGAGGATAATCGTGGCTCAGCATTCTGCTGCTTTGGAGTGACAGAGACAAACGATGGGACCAAGGGGAAGCAAGGCAGGGAGGGTTCATCCAGGGTCATGTATGCTTACAGGGCTCCTATTTCACCACCAGGTGTGATGTTGATCAGCCAGTACAAGCCACTTCAAATTATACCGATTATGCGAAGTGCGAGTGTCTATTCAGATGTTTTATGGATGGATCAGCCTACCAGCCTATCAAGTGGACTGTACCAACTGTAGGCTGATCTATCCATCATACATCTGGGGTTTGCGAAACACCCACTTGTGATTAGATTAGATTTTGAAACCGCTTATAATGGCAACTTCACACCTGGTGGTGAAATCTGAGCCCTTTAAATGTTGTCATGCTTAAACTGACCAACCTAAACAAACTTTAGGCACGATGAAGATGATTTAGTGGCATCTAGCGGTGAGGTGGCAGATTGCAACCAAATGAATACACCCCTCAAACCCTTCTTTTCCAATGATTTAGGAGAAGCTACGGTGGCCTGAACTGGCCTGTAAGGTGCCAGTAGGTACTTCTAAAATAATTTTGTCTACAACAGCATCGAGTTGTCAAGGGTGAAGTAGATGGTTCCTTGATAGATGTATAAATTGTACTTACTTATTTTGTCTGTAAAACTATAGATCATAGCTTACAAGTATAAGCGATTATGATTAAAAATTAAAAACGCATTCTCTTTAGAACCAGTTTGTCTGTTCTGGGCTACTGTAGAAACATGGCAGTGCAACATGGCATGTAAACAAAGAGAGGGGTACCGTTTGGCCAGTATTTTTTATTTATAGAATATATCGGTTATAAGATGTGATTTTATTGATAACATTGTTGAAATCGTTATTGATCAGCATTGACTACAGATAGGTCCAGGTCATTTTAAGCTACATGCTAGTTGATATGTCATGTATTGCAACTTTAAAGTTTAGTTTATCCAATCAATGTTTTGTTCCACTACCTCTATTCTCACAAATCAGGCTCAAGATTAGTATCTAAAGTAGCCAGTAATATAATATAGCAGACAAGCTAAAATCTGGGTGACTTTTTTTGCTTTGTTTCAACCAATCTTGTTGCTGGAGGCCGGGATCTGTGAGGGCGTAATTGGCTAACACAAACTGTCTGTAAAGGATTCGACACCATGTACTCTGGCCACTGACAAAATCCACTTGCTTACCCTCATCCAGTGTTCAGGTCAAATCTTACCGGTTTACAACTTTTCCTAAATCATAAATCAATTTTCTGTTTTTCATCCGATTGCTTCAAGACCTTATGTCTCCTCATTTTAACACATAAAATTGCTGAACGCCACTTAATTTACTTTTTAGTGGTTTAGTCAATTTTGTCTACTAATACCTGTGATATTCCGGGTCTAAAATGACCGCCATAGGATATTAAGGGTAAGACTATATTATGTTCATCAAGCAGATGGAAAACATCCCCATACACACACCAACGCACCCAAACATCCACAACCACAAAACAAACTTTGTAAACACTTAAAACAAATACTATTCCCTATATATGTACCGGTCCAAGGTTGATGAGTGGTTCCTCCTATCAGGCCCTTTTCTGCCTAGTTACCATGTCCCCTGCATCTAGTTTCCGAGCAGAATACAATTTTTTTTTGGTTCTAAAACTTATTTTACATGCTATGAAACACTCCCTATGACAAATAATTATAGAATTAAAGGTCAGTTATTTTCTTGGTTATTATTTCTGTATTTTAGATCACTTTACCCCAGTGATCCAAAAAGTTCTCAGTATATCTCAAAGTTCTTCTTGGCCTCTGTGAAAAAGCCCTCGATAGTAGGAGCATTCAACAAAGATGTTGTTCCTGAACTCCACCTTTTCTCATCGTGTCCTATTCCCGCTCCCTTCAACCATTACTTGTTTTTCTCTTTCTTTCTCTGTTTCATGTGTGATGCACCACTCACGCTGTCTTGCACGCACTGGGCCTGGACCTTTGAGTCATGCTCAAGCAATTGCACTTCCTTCTATCACTACTGTGCTTTGCTGAGCTACAGGCACATAGCACATTTCCGCTATTTCTGTTGTATTGTGAATACGGGCTTTAGCGTCATCAAAGGACAGTCTTGTGGCTCTTTCCACATCTCTCGCCAGCCTATCCTTCCGTGGTTGTCCTTAGCAACAGAACAGCCAAGCGGCTGATGGTGTGAACAGAAAAAAAAAATTGCCCTCCTTTTTTATTTTTATTTAAAGGCCACTGTGCATTAACACTATGACACTTAATTGAGCAAGGGAGGGGTGTGTGTGTTCCTGCTAGTGTGTGTGTGAAATGTGATTGGTGTGGGCCGGCCAGAGTGACTGCGAGCTAAGTGTTGGTACGAGTGTGTCATCCGATGTCCCATACTGTGACTTCTTGATCTTTTCTTTGCAATGCAAATCATGGATTTCTTTTCTCCACATTACCCGCCCACCATTTCTCTACTGAGGATGATATGAAACGCTTATAGCCCCAACCCAGCCTCAGCTAGACAACCACCCCCACAGCAACTCTCCAAGTGTCCTACTGTGTGCTAGTATTACACATTCACTATTAACTCTTCTTGCCTTTTGTTTCTCCATTTCACTACATTTTGGTCAGGTCAGTATCCTGGAGCAAAGTGCACGTGGCTGTCATTCTGCCCAATCAGGGCGATTTGAGAGTGTAACTCGTGCGCTCTCTCAATCCCTTTCTCCTACTCACTCCGATGCGTAGCTCAGTCAATAGAGCCTTTGTGGACAAGGGTTGATGGTGAATTAATTAGGCTGATAGCAATGAGTGCCTTAGCCTCTGGGCCGTCGCCAAGCTTCTGCTATTCTACAGCCCCACCCCCCCCCCCCCCTTTGAAACACTGATCACAGTTGCACTTCCTATTTGCTTTCTTAAGGGCAGCAATGTCCAAGTGGAGTTAAATCAATGGGCGCTTTTATTTGGAAAAGCCGACCAGCAATAAGCCACTCGGACGAGGCCAAGGACTCTCTGCAAAGTTGTCACTCCATGCTAGCCAACACTACATACACTCGATACACTCCTGTTGGGGTAGACCTTCCAAAGCCTTCGGTTTTGAATGGATCCACCAGCAGAGTTTTGAAGAGCACAGAGTAGACAGAGTAGACCACTAAATGCTCAATAATGGTAGTGCATACAAAAAAGTAAATAATGGGGAGAGTGGGAGAGACTAAGAAATGAATGTCCTTCTCCCTGTGACCCTCGCTGCGGAGCAGATGCAGGAACACGTAGCCTGTACAAGGTATGGCCAAGCAGCCCTGTGGCCCAGTGTTTTGCGCCGGCATAGACGACCCGCTGTGTGTGTGTTGTCTATGTCTTTGTCTCTGTGAGGCAACAGCCAGTGTGCATATAGTCACCGTGCAGACAGTCACTGTGCATGCGCTTTGCCTGAGTGTGCTCGTGTGAGCCTGTGTGTGTGTGTGTGTGTGTGTGTGTGTGTGTGTGCTGCCTGCTTTAGTCACCCACTCCTCCCTGCCAAACGGACCCCCAACCCCACCCCTCGGATCGGTGATTTATCACGGGTGCCATTGAAGGTGGCGGCAGTGGGCGCCGTTTCCCCCAGCTCCACACATCTATTTTTACCATCTTATTGCTCACCAACCCACTAGAGACAACGTGATTAGATGATCGAGAGATGGATGAAAATGGAGGAAAATAGGTGGTGGAGGGAAGAGGAAGGGGGGGGAAGGGCTGCCCCCCCCCCTCCCCATGCCACCATTGACATCACAGGAATGAGGCAGCCTCACGCAGTACTCACCTTTCTATGAGAATAAAATAAAGATACAAAGCTTCATGACTTGGATACTTTACATGGCCACTGAGTTTCTTATTGATCATCATCGTTCTGTGCAGTGGGTTTTTGGTAAAGTTAAAGAGCTATGTTTGTAGTTTGTATTCTCTTGACGTAAAGCTGTTGTACTTACCACCACAGTGATGCCATTTTTGACACCTCTCACGTGTTCAACACACACACACACACACACACACACACACACACACACACACACACACACACCCACAAAGGCACACACAGACTCAGCTAATTGCTTCCGACACCTCACATTATGAATCTCAACCCAACAAAAAGCAAACCAATCGTATCCTAATAATTTATTATGTGGCTATAAGCATGTTTACATTCACACATACAGATTTCTGTTAATAATACATATGTATTTGATACAGTTGGATTTCTAAGTGCAAGCTATGTTGTTATTGCCCATTACACAAAGCTTTCTCAGCCTCATACATCTGAGCTTGTTATGTACAGATACACTGAAACACTATGAATATAGATCACATTGCCTCATCATTTTGTTTCGTCATTTACATTCTGTTTTCCTTAACGTAAACCGTGATCATGGCAGATTTAGCCAATGTATCTCACGCTCATCATCCTCATCATCCTCATCTTCTTCTCTGTTGTCCAGGTACAACCCGTTCCCCGCGTGACGAAGAAGTCCCTGGTGTTCACTACAACTTCCTGTCCGTTGAGGAGTTTTTGGAATTGGAGAAGAGTGGGACCCTCTTAGAGATTGGATCGTATGAAGGTATGTCTCCACATTCTCAACCTCAAGCTTCATTCATTGTTTCAATTAAATGTATGAATTAGGTGTTGCTGATTGCAGCTGCTGTTCTGGGCTGAAGTGTGGCTAGTTTGCATATCTTTCCCAAACAATATGCATCCCAATACAAGTGTGTCAATACAGGGTTCAGTGACTCCGTAAAAAGGGACTTAACGCACACAAATACGAACCCTTTAACAGACAAATATGAACCCCCCCTGTTTTCTGACTGACCCCTTTTACAACATTGAAAAATGTTTAAAAGAGGTCATAAAAGACATCTTTTGAAAAACATTAACATGAAGGTATCTAATGCATTCCTCCTTATTTTCAGTAGAAAGACATTCTGGTTAGTCCAGGCAAACGTGTCAGTGAGTTTCAATATAGTGGAATGTTCAACAGTACTTCAATATGTTTCTAGAATGAAATAGAGAGTGTCTGTAGTTTAACTGAAGGCCATCAACATAATCCTTGCAATAGTGACTGCCCATTTTCACATTTCACAAAACTGAAGAACAAAGGACAGTTTGGGATAAACACTATTTCAGCTTATGTTAAACAAAAAACAGGTCATGGTCGGACAACCATTGGCCCTATTTAAACAGATGTACACCGAGGATTGGACACCATGGAGGGAAACGTGTCGAACTAGTGGATGACAACAGTGTAGCTCAGTGGGAGGACTCACAGCGAGTTTGTGCTCATAGGGGGGCGGGGGGTTCTGAAGTGAGGAAGCAGGGTGCCCTACATGGCAACACCCTTCTCATGCTGGGTACCCCCCATCCCCCAGAGTTAATCTCTGATACATTTGATTGCGTAATAAAAAAATAAAAAAGGATGAAAAAGGATGCTGTACGTGTATGCTCTGATAATGGATGTTATTGACATCATTTGAGCTATGGATGAGTTTATCCAGATGCTTAGAAGCATATAGGCCTGTATTGTTAGTAGTTGTATTCAAATGGGATGAACAGAATCACAAACACTTCTGGTGTGGTCTTAATAGTGTTCATGTTTACGTTTGTTTAAATTAACCACCCACCCATTTGCATGCATGCACTCAAACATCGTCTTCCCAGCACCGCTAATGTTTTCAGACTCCGTAGTTAAGGCTAATTGATTGTGGGCTAGCAACATGTAAACAATCCAGAGATAAAAGTCCTAATTTGAAACAGTCATCGTTTGTCTCTCGTTTATTCTATTTAGAATTCTGGTGAAAAAAAATGATAGTACTATTATTACTACTGTTATTACTGTGGATCATGACATGTTTCTTTCTCACACAAACAACAAAAATATATGCCATCTTTCTGTCCTGTTCTTTTTTTTTTTTTTTTTTTTACAAAATAACACACTGTTCTGCTTGCTTCACCCACCCAGAGGAGATCTGTTTTTTTTTTGCTCAAATACTTTGGCTGGGAAACGGACAAGCTATGTCTTGGGGATTCTAGTGATGACCAAGTTACAGCAAACACAGTCGACAAGTACAGCGTGTAATGAGCAGCCAGTCACGACCGGGGTCACGGCTGGAATTCAAATTTCACCACCGATGCCCTTCTCATTTAACAAGACAAAGATTGGTTTAGTCATGGCACTCCTACGCACACACAAACACACACACACACACACACACACACACACACACACACACACACACACACGCCCTGACCCAGTCTCTGCCAATGCATACACCCTGTTGTTGTCCTGCCATGCCCTCCTCACATGCCCTAAATTTCTGCTGCACCCACTCTGCACCCCCCCACCCCATCTTAATTTCCCCACGTTGCCTAGGTAACTATTATGGGACGCCCAAGCCGCCAGCGCAGCCCCCCGCTGGGATAGTGATTAGTAGTGGCGGTGATGCCCCTCTGGCAGACGGGCTCAGCGGCAGCCTGTCCGGCTCACAGCACTCCACTCCACGACGCTCCGACACCTACGATGAGATGCACCATGCTGGGATAGGGCCTGGAGGGCAGCAGCAGCACCAGCAGCCACTGGAGGACGACGAGGACCTCCCTGAGATGAATAGTAGCTTTACAGGTACGCAGCTGGGAGGAGCTAAGGGGAGGTGGGGTAGGAAGGAAGGAGACGAGGCTTGGCTAGGGTCGATGGATGGTGGGGGGGGGGGGAGTAGTGATGAGCACTGGTAAGAAATAGGTGGGAGAACGAAGAAGAGCTGGGCTTTTATTTGGAGTGAGGATCGTAAAGGGTGATTGTCCATAACTAAGTGTTATAGTACGATGGTTGTTCTGCGTTTGGTTGCTTTGTCGAGCGCATCGGGGAGGGTGGGTGTGTGTGTGTGTGTGTGTGTGGTAGGGCACTTCCTTGAGCTTTTCCAGATAAACACAAAAAAGTAATGAGCTGTGTCGTCCAGGTGATGGGAAGGAAGTGGAGGTGCTCTGATGGATCACGTGTGGGGAAGGAAAAGATGGAAAGAGCAAAAGGAGTCTGAATAGAAGGAAAGAATGAGGGAGTGGCTAGGGAAGTGTGTGTTTTGGGTAGGGGGGGGGTGTTGGGCAGGGCGGGAGGGGGGTTAAGATGGAAGTGGGTTGCAGAAAAGGATTGTGGGAGGGAGACACAGAAGCAGAGCAGGAGAGGAATGTGTTTTTAAAAGGCTTTTGCAAGAAGCTAGGAAGGAAGAATACAAAATAACGAGAGAGAGAGAGAGAGAGAGAGAGAGAGAGAGAGAGAGAGAGAGAGAGAGAGAGAGAGAGAGAGAGAG
>JAOPJO010000025.1:11517157-11543231 GCA_027123675.1 Molva macrophthalma | reverse complement strand
AGAGAGAGAGAGAGAGAGAGAGAGAGAGAGAGAGAGAGAGAGATCTCTCTCTTCTGGTTTCCAGGCCCCCCCTGGGTCTGAAAGCTAATGTTGTAAGCTAGCATGAAAGCCCCAGTGATATCACTTACAGGACCTGGACATTTCCCAAACTGCTTGGTTTACAGCTGAGCTGCATAGTGGAGAATGGCTCAGAATGAGGAGAAAGCCAGGGTCATTTCAGTGTGGTCAAGTGTTCACATGGCCATTTGATGAACTTAACATGAACCTTTCGGAATTGTGATCCAACTCTTTTATAAGACAACAAAAAGCGTATTTAAGTCTGTTATAATGAATGTTGCATAATGAGTTGATTATGAACAGTGAACATTTTTGACTTAATGCAATCAATTGTGCGCTTGACCTAAATGGCACTTGATACAAGGCTCAGATAAGTGCATTAAAAACGGAATGCATAAATTGTGTTATTCAGGCCATCCCTTTTTTTCACTGAAAACTGCTCCTGTAAGAGTCCGATGACTGCTTATTCACAATGCTTCACACGCTACCTCGTCCCAATTCTCTCAGCCAAATGTTCTGGGAATTTCATTTGAAGACATCTGACATACGATACTTCCTGTTACTCTGAAGCCGTCATCATTCTGAAAACTCAAACGTAAGCTTCCCCAAAGGCAATATGCCCCTGAGAGTTACAAGAGCTGGATGACTTCCATCTAAATATATGAATCAGACTCATATATTCTTAAGCATCAGGGGACATGTCCCCTGATGCTTAAGATTAGCACATTTAGCAATCACAGCTAGCTTATCTGCTATTGAACAACGCTCTCTATGTAATACATACCAGAAGTTAAACAATAGTTTAATTATACAAATAAATACAGTAAGGTCCATCAACCAAGTCTTGTGTTTGGTGACCAGGTATATTTCAATATGTATTCGTAGAATTGTGATGATGCAATTTTATTTACATGTTGACCAATTCTTATGCCCAAAGTAACTCAATGTATTGATGTTGGTGAGGTAGCCTAAATAACTATTTGCTATCTAGACCTTTATCAGATCTAGTCAATGTTAAAATGGTACTTCTTCCATTGGTAAGGGTTTTTAAGGGAATAGTAGCGTTGTTCTTTGCAGCCAATGTTCATTCAGTATTCATCTATCCACTTCTATCAAGTGATATAAGTGAGTTGTTTCCCTGTCTGAAACCTAATCCTAAAAGTGTTTCATGAATTATGCATTAATACAAACCATATTCCTTGTTTTTTTGTTTTTAACCTCCTTTTTCTTTGGGGAGCGTGGGCTGTGATTGCAGTGAAGCCCTTCTTTCCTTTATCCTGCTGCGCTCCAAGTTTTGCACTGCTGCTGTGTTCATCTGTCATCTATATTGAGTTTACTGGCTCCTACTGGCCAATGGCAGTCCCTTTAAACCACCCGCTCTGACATCAGGAACCCAGCCACTCTATTCTGCGGGCTTGACAGCCACAGTGTAGTCTCTGACCCGTGAGGCTAAACTATATATAATATGACAAGGGGAGGGCAGAGCTTAAGCAGAAGCAAGCCACAAGTTTTATGAGACGAAAGGCAATGGCGTGATGCTGCTGTCTTTCACCAGCCAATTGGTCCAAACTATTAACATCAGGCTGTCCCTCACTGCTTTTGACCAAAATGCAGAAAAAAGAGCACAGTTGATAACCACTGAACATAATAAAACTGTGTTGAGGTCGGATGTTTCATGTTAATACATTTTCTCATGTGACATGTACAAGCAGCTGTATCGAGGAATGATAATCACAAGCTATGCTGTTTTGTCAACTTTTTTTTTCTCAAATAATGTTCTCTAATACCACTCGCCCATTTGGTATTAGATCAAAGAAATGGCCTAAAACGAGACCAACAACAAAAACTATGGAATCAGCGGCGTTTCTCTCCTCTCAACACCCAGACATGGGAGAGCGAGGAATGTTAAATAAAGCTGTTTTCAAGCAAGGAACACCGATAACCCCGGGCAGGCCCTCATTTCTCCCCTTCGTTCCTTTACTCTCTCACTCCAGCTGCCATGCGTCCACACACCACACCAGACGGTCCAGGGGTGTCACGAGATATCCCTCCCCTTCCCCAACACTATAGTCTCTTTCCCCTGAGACTGTTCAGGTCGGCATATTGTCCTTTCCTCAAGCGTTAGGGCCACCAGAGAGTCGGAGGGCTAGGTGGGTGATCTTGCAGCAGCAGCACCTCAATGTCGCCATAGAGAGAAGATAGGGTTTATATCTACAGTATTTTCAGAGTCAGCCATATGTCCAACTCTATGTCCAACAACTTCACTGGCCCCGCCTGCACACACACACACATACACATACACACACACACACACACACACACACACACACACACACACACACACACACACAAACCATGCCCCCATGATCAACAAGCATCTTGAAGTCACTCTACACAATGCCCTAATAAAAAGTAGGCCTATGCATTCCCTTTTCTAAAGACCCCGAGGAGAAATGATTCCCATGAGAATGGGAATCGACTTGCCTCGCTGCACTGTAAACACAGAGAGGATTCGTGGAAACGCTGAGTGCTTTTGTGGAACCTTAACTTTTAAGGGGGTCCCCCTCGCTGTGGGACACACATTATGTCACGGCTGGTATCATGTTACCACAGCCCCTTTGTGATGATGCCCCTAACCCCTCACCTCTCTCTCTCTCTCTCTCTCTCTCTCAACCCTCCCCCCATCTCTCCTTCTCTCTCTCTCTCTCTCTCTCTCTCTCTCTCTCTCTCTCTCTTCCTCTCGCTCTTCTTGGTCCTCGGTCTTTCCAATCCGAGGACCAAAAGGGGGATAGATTATAGAATATAATAGAGGATAATTGTTGACCATTCCACCAGAGGAGCGGTGGAATCCGAGAAGCGTTGGGGTTCTGCAGGGACACCCCGACAGCTGCTGTGCTGCTTTGGCCGCATACTGGCCGCGTTCCCCGGACCCTCTATGCTGCTCTCCCTGTGAACTGCTCTCAGAAGGCCTCCAAACTGCAGAGGTCCAAGCTTGTCTTTGCGGCCTTGTTTGCTGCAGTGTGTGATGCTGCGTCACTGTGGACTTGGTGTGCATGAGGTGTGCATACGTGATGGCCGTGGATAGGTCATGAGTCTGTCTGTATGAAGGTCTGAATTAGCCATTTGGATGTTGACTCTGTTATAACTGACAGAGGCAAGCAGTAACATGCTAAAGGAAGCTCTATGTGAGTCTTAAAAATACTAGAGGTATAATATGAAGACTGCTACAACCCCATGCACATACACAAACGCACGCTCGCACACACTCACTCACTCACGCACAATCTCAATTATCAACTATTGTAGAGATGAATATTAATTTATTATCAGTGCTTGAATCTGTTATTAATAAAAGTTAATTTAGTTGTAGTCAGGGGTAGGCTATGTATCAATATGATTGAGTGCTGCAATTAAACTTGCAGCATTTATTATTACCACAGGATTATACCACTGATGACCAGAGAGGCCGCTATAGAGAATAAGTGACGTCTCAATGATTCTCAACTGGTGGGTATATCGAGGGCATTTTGAGTGGTAGCAGAGTGATAACAGTGATATAATTACTAAGAACAAGTTAGTCCTGAGGCTAGACTAGTTGTGAACCACGGGTCTTGACTCATGACACATGTTGGTCCTTAGGCTAGACCAGTTGTGAACCACCGGTCTTGACTCATGACACATGTTGGTCCTGAGGCTAGACCAGTTGTGAACCACTGGTCTTGACTCATGACACATGTTGGTCCTGCGGGCAGACCAGTTGTGAACCACTGGTCTACAGTAGAGTAGCCTACCTATACTAGATTGTTTACATGGGGTACACTTGGTTCCCCTTGACAACAAAGTGAACTCATAGCCCCTTGAACAAGATAATTAGCATATATTAACGTATAACCTTAAACAAGGTATTTAGCATATATTAACGCATAACCTTAAACAAGATATTTAGCATCTAATGACTCATAACTCTTGAACAAGATGTCATTATCTCTATTTTAATTAATTTGATGAGAGTACGAACATATTGGGGTCTTCAACCTCTGTAAATTAAAATTGTTAGCTTGTTGTTTAATGCTAGGTATAGATTATGTAAGTGTTTGATCTGTGAACATATGTTCACAGATCGGGGTCAATGGCTATACCAGAAATAAATGACTTAATTAAATTGGCTTCAAAGGAGCTGATTCAGGGTTCAGCTATTTTTTAAATGCATCTTGAAGAAACAGTTTTGACTCCCACTGTTGAAGTAATTTAACTTTGACAGACAACCCGGAATGTAGGTAAATGCCATTTTTCATCTCAAATAGAATGTACTTCGAACTCTCACACTCATACAGACACACACACACGCGACAAGCTTTTGTGTCATTGAGGAATCCATGAGGGGAATTAATTTAGTAATAAGAGCATTGGAGATGGTGGTGAGTTGTTTGGGTGGAAAAACATTACATTTGCAATGGCAAATAATTGATGAACTGAAACTGCATATGACAACGATCATGATTTGTGTTGTTTTTAACCTTTGCTGAAGTCAACTCTGGGTATGTGATTGGTGTGCTTTAAGTTGCTGTTGCTGAATGTTGCCTCAAGGCAGCTTTCTCCCGGCTGGTTTTACCTCTGACCCGTGCTGTAAAAAGAGTTTATGGTGAGTTCTCGGAAAGGGACGAATTGTAAATAAAAGGGTTTAAAGGGGTATTTAAAGGGGTTCCTGATTTGTGAACTATCGTTCTGCAAGGCAAATGTTCTGCTTCTCAAATACCGACCTGTTTCACTGAGGATACACGTGTTAACGCAAGGACTCTCAATAAAAATGTTAGAATCTTCTGTTGATTATAACATATACTTTTATACACTTTATTTTGAATTGTATTTTGATTATATCTATTTTTTGAGTAGAATCACGGAGGAGGGAGTACATACCTCCCCCATCATGTATATAATGTATATAGAGTATATAAATGAAGCACATGTAGATCTACACACAGGTGGCTGGGGTGAAGCTGGTAGGGGAAGCAACACCCAGTGGCTTAACCATAGAATATAATACTCAGAAAATAAAGATAACAGAAACGTATAGAATAGAGATGAGTATATTGTACACTGGTGGACAGCTGCCAGGTAGTGATTGCTGGACTATGATGTGAATGTTGACTATAGCTTGACTGTCAACATCTCTTGGCTATGACAGCCACCACTGCTGCTGCTGTTAGATCCATTGAAAGAGGGTAGATGGTTGTGTAAAACCGTGTGACATTCAGACTGATGCTGAGCTTCTGTATCAGTCTTGGTTGTTTCACCAACCAATTTGTTAGTTAGTGCTATCTGTACTTATTCTAAATATACAAACAAAATGTTTTTTTAGGCTTACCTTTTCTTCTCTAGAAAATATTTGATCCCTTCAGCTTGGGTGTATGACGCTCTGGATGTTTCTGTATCCTAGATGTGAACCACAGTACTCCTTAAATCACTGCCTAGCTCTGTTTAGAGGAGGGAGATTCCCATGACTGGACATCACCTGAGACACTTCTAATAACAATAGGTCTTTCGATATGCACCTGTAGTAAGTTTGCCTCCATTACAGCCATGCGTGTGTGTGTGTGTGTGTGTGTGTGTGTGTGTGTGTGTGTCTGTTTGTGCGTGTATGTGTGTGTGTGCACACGTGTGGGTTGATGACTCCCGCTGCCAATGAGCTCTGAAGGCATGTGCCACCTGCTAGCACCACATAAGCTCTGCATGGGCATCACCAAGAGAACCCTCAGAGGCCTGCAGGGATGTGGTCCATGGGGGTGCTCCACCAGTACAGCTTGAGTACACAACATGCTCCATGGGCGAGAGGTATTCTTTTAATGTGGAATATGGTTCAATTTATTGGGTGTTATTCACAGAAAAGTCGTCTATAGAAAGCGGTTTTTGTATGTGTATATTTATGTATGTTTATAAGGGTGTTGTTTACAGCACTGTTCATGTCTTTTGAGTACATGTCTTGTCTGCTACGCATGACATGCATTGCATTGTGTTTGATTGAACATTGCTACACAATGGGCTACAGAGTTGTGCTTTAAAGTAAATCACCTGGAGTAATGCATTCATAGCTGATGTTATGTCCAAACATCCAGATTTTTTTGAGCACGGTATAGTAAGGATTTAAAAGTCATTTTCTTTGTTGTTCTTTCCTCAGAGGGCAAGTAAGGGCGTAATTAGGCCACTACAAGAGGGGCTACTTATTACATTTACATTATTTAGCACTGTTTTAGAGGTCTGCGGGGCAACAGGCTAAACCACTCTTTGATCTTTGACCATACAATGGCACAAACAGATTTGTGGCTATACCATTGTTTCACTAAGAATCCTGTAGCCCATAAAGCCATGAGTATTTCTTGTCAACAATGCCCTCCTCAGTGGTAACTAAAGACATGACTCGTATTATATGACGTCGCTATTTGACACCTCGAACGTATCTTTGAGGACCCCCAGGAAGTTCTACATACAGAGACAGAACTTCTGCATTACCTTGTTCAAAACGTAAGACTCTCTTACTCTTCCTCACTCTTTTTTCTTTTTTCTTTCTGTATATTATGTAGGCTAACAGGGCAGGCTCACTCACTCCACCACTAGCACTTGTCTCGTTGAGCCCGCCCCTTGCTCGGGAGAGCTCGAGCCTTGTGGCAGCCGCAGAGCCCACCACCACCACCAGTTGACTGTCTGAGCAAACCCCACTCCTCTTTGCAGTATGCAATGTTGGCCAGGGATTCCGCAAAACGTTCACGTCCCGGTCCCGCCAGTTTACCGGCCAGAAACAAGACTCGCGGATAACCGTATTGGATGTGGCATCCAGACTGTAGGCGCTTGAGCGAGGGAACACGCTGGAGTGAGCGGAGCACGGTATTCAGCCTGCCGCTCTCCACAATGTGGACAATCATGCATGTGCTCTTCGGGGGGCTAGGGTTTCTACTGGTCCCTGATTTACTGAATACGGTGGCAACCACGGAGATATTGCATATGAATACAAGCAGAGGTAAGTTAGGCTGCTCCCTTTTTAAACGCAACGGGTTGTTTAGAAGTGATGCGTTCTACTTAACAGTAGCCTACAACTGATTCTGAATGAATGAATGTTTACGGTCAACCAAGCATATGATTTGTGACGATTCTTGGAAACGTAAAATTTGAAAATACGCCAACATATTGACATTTCTTAGAATGAATGTCAAAGATTGACTTTTGCATTTTTTTAACACACAGGCTATACTACTTTTGTATGTAGGCTACAGGTACCAAATACTTTTTAGACCTACATATGTTGTTGAATCTAACTATTTTACATTAGGCCTACGTTACGGTGAAAACTTTTTTTATTATGGTTCTAACTTTCTCCCAGTAGCATCAGAGGAGCTCCGCGCGTATGAGATTGTAACCCCGGTGCGAGTGAATGAAGCAGGCGGTGAGTTCCCTACGAGTGTGCACTTCAAGAGGAAACGGCGGAGTTTGGACCGGGACGCCAGCAACATTACGGACCAATGGGCCTCGTCTAACATTCACTACAGGATATCTGCATTCGGGCAGAACTATCACCTGAACCTCACGCTAGAGTCTGGATTTATCGCACCGATGTACACTGTGACCATTCTTGGAGTACCGAGAGGAGGGAGCAACATAACGGATTTCTGGCGAGGAGGAGGGGAAGTGGATGAGGAGGACACCGAATTGAACCACTGTTTCTATAAAGGACATGTGAACGCTCACACAGAACACGCCGCGGTCATCAGTCTGTGCTCCGGACTGGTGAGTTGGGTTTTTACACCTCCACACGCGGTGATTGTGAGAGTGAATAATGTTTAATTCCCGCCACAGCCTTTTAGTTCGACATTAAGTCCCTTTTATCTCAAGCTCTAAAATGAAAACAATACTATATTTGTATTTTATCATTGAGAAAGGCATAGGAGCTATAAACGCATTCAAAGCAGAACTGTATTATCGTAGTGTGAGGGGGAAACCTTTCATGCGGTGTAGTAAAGTCCAGCCCTACTTGCCTGGTTCGTTTTAAATTAATTTCCTCCGGTAGTCGCCGGTGACGTCTCTACGCACGCCCGACGTGATGTAACACTGATGTTGAATAGAAACAACAATCCATATGGGCATCTAACATCTAACAGATTACATAAAAATCGAGACACATATAATTGGATATGAATAATTGCACTTTGTTACAAAATGGTAGTTTTGGGACAAAAGCTACACTAATTACATATGCATGAAGACCCATGATTTTAATTTACTTATTACTTTTTTTCGTTATTATTGACTTGTTCTATAGGTTTCATAATCTTTCTACAGCACAATGTAGGTTTACAGATCATTCCCTTCTTTATATGCATAATAAAGTGTTGGCCTATTTCTAGTTTGTATCATTGTAACACTAGTTTGTATCACTAGTTTCCTTGTAAGGCTGCCACAAGGTCTTCAACTTGGCGGCTCTCCTGCACTAAATCATGAAAACAAATACATTTGCTTACTTGACACTTTCCCTGTACAGGCCTGTCTTTGACATCCAAGTTCGCGAGTAGCACTCACTGTGTGTCTGAAATGTAACAGGCCTTCCATTGAGTCTGCCAAGAAAATACAATTTGAATAGCTTTCTAGATAGACATCACCCTTTTACCCTGGCTGCTCTCTGCAAATCCACACATTTCATACATATTGTTGTCCTTTCAATTATTAAAGCATGGCTCATTTGTACTTGCACAACACAGCAAGAATAAATCCAGGCGGCGTCATGCAGATACAAACTCTGCCCTGTGGAAAACATACATTAACCAACCGCAAATTGCTCTGTCTCTGTATCCACCCAGCTGGGCACATTCACATCTCTGGAAGGGGAGTACTTTGTGGAACCCCTCCACAGCTACGAAGGAGAGCACTATGAGGAAGAACACATGAAACCTCACATTGTGTACAGGAAGAGCGCTCCCAAGGAGAGGAGGGAGGGGGAGGAGCCGGCCTGCGACACCTCAGGTACTGGGTTTCTGTTGTTACCGGGGTACTTAAGGGTGGAACTCATGTTTTATGCACATACATCATCATCATCATCATACACACACACACACATGGACACACACACACATACACACACACAAGAAGAGACACACACAAAAGTAGAGACACACACGTGCACAAACACACACATGCACACACGCAGACACAGTCACATAAGCACACACAGACACACACAGACACACACCGAGTAGAGACACATACGGACACACGCAGACACACAGACTCTCACGCACACACACACACACACACAAACACATGCACGCACGCACAGAAACACACACACATGTACAGACATGTACATATATACACACAGCCACATATTTACACACACAAATACATACACACCAAGAAGAGACACAACTGTGCATATAAATGGTTCAGACTCTATTGAGTTATCCAGTGAGCTGGGTCAGTCCGCTGATTGTAAAGTTGTGTTCCACTAAACATTCACCCAGAATCCTCCTTCTGCCCATGAGCCAACACTCTCAGCAGGCAGGCAGTACTTAGTTTCGAATCCTACATGACTGTGCTCAACCGAGGTTGCATGCGATTCTGTGCACGTGTGTTCTGCTGGGTGTCTGTGGTCATTTGGTGCTAAAGGCCACCTGTCATTATCTGGCCTCGTCATCAGAGTTCCCACAGACGTAGGCAGACGTAGTTGCCACTGCTACTGCATCACCGCTCATGTCCTCCATGTGAATCGCTGCAGGAACTTATTATGCAATATAGTAGTTGAGATGGAACAGTGATTGTTAGAGAGGGGCAAACCCTGAGCAGGCTGGAGTTGTGAATGGACACAGGAAAGGGATTGAAGTTCATGAGGACATGTGTGTGAATTAAATTTGTTTCAATTTCATTAATTTAGTAAAATGCAATAAGAAAACCAATTCAGTTAAGTGATTGAGTTTGTAGTGTTTCAAATTGTTTTGATTGTGCGTTATATACATTATATTTCAAGATTGACATGCATATTGTAAAATATGCACGTATTTTGCTAAAACTCAATGCAAGGAACAAAGAAGCACCTTAAAGGCCACAGTCCAAGCTGTAGCAGTCAGTTGTCAGTTGCTTCTGCCCGAAACACAGGAAAAGTAAATTGGAAGGGGACTCTTGTATCGTCCCATCTCAGTTTACTGCTCCTGCTTCCTGTTGACTTTTGTACTTCCCCTACTGTTTGATAAGAAAGTCGGAAATGGACCCGGTGTAAATCGGATCAAAGCAAAAGTTATGCCGACTTCAAACTAAAGTCAGCCATCTAAATTAAAGAAAATAAATAAGGGTTATGTTCATGTGTATGATCTGTTTATGTTACTTCTGTGTGTGTGTTTTGAGCTTTGTGTAAATGTAAAACCCTACATATACATGTTTTGTGGCATCATGACCTGAGTTGACATTCAATTGGTGAAAATATCAAAGTGGCCCATCACGAATATGAGGGATATGAAAAATGAGACAAAGCACCTTTGTTGTAACAGTTGAACTAAGAACAAGTGTGGTTTTCTTTCTGGTTGCAGCCGTTGGGAACGTGGGTGCTCTGTGTGTGCATATCTATCTTAGCCCTGTTGTTTTGAATCAGTGAATGAATAAATGATTTGTCCTCGGTAGCGTATCGTGATTGCATTCAGACCTCTCCACATTTTTGTTGTCGGTTGCATGTGCCGTGACCCGGGCTTGCCTGCTTGCGGTTTAACACACTTTTCATTCCATTTTTATGGCTGGGTGCCAGGTCTACCTAGCATGAACTCTCTGCCCCCCTCGCTTCCCTCTTCTGAGCAAGAAACTCAAGGCAGCATTCATCCATCAGCCCATTCTTTCTGAGACTATAAAAATTGGGGTGCGGGGGGAGACAGTGTAGCAAAATATCATGAATTAGCTCACCTCATGCACACATCATGAATTCCTTCAATGTAAATCCTCTCTGCCTAGCTTGACCGAATGTATCATCCATCCACAGTCCTACAATTCATTTGTGTAAATCGATGTGTGTTTGGTTCTTATGTTCCCCACGTTCCTCTCCCTACATCCCATAGGTCACAAACACCGTCATAAGAGGCACAGGCCCAGGAGGCGGCCAGGGGCCGGGGTGACCGGGGCCCCCAGCCAGTCCCCACCCGTCCTGGGGAGCACTATCCTGAGAGACCTGGAGAGGCTGAGCTCCGGGTTGCTCAGCGGCGCCCTGAACAGGGCGGAGAGCACCGCCGGCAGTGCTGCCAGTCGAGCGTCAAACGATAGCAGTGGCGACTCAGGACCTCACCGGAGATCAAAGCGCTTCCTTTCCTACCCACGCTTCGTTGAAGTCATGCTGGTGGCGGACAGCAAGATGGTGGAGCACCACGGCAGCAACCTCCAGCACTACATCCTCACACTGATGTCCATTGTAAGTTCTGCCTGGAGGACATGAAAGCAGCAGGCTGAGAAAATATTGTTTTGATGTAGAGGTGGGACATTTACAAAATACTTTGAGTCCTAAGAGAAACGCAGAGGTAACCAATAATAAAGCGGTGTTGTAATGCCTGTCTGGAGCGAAAACAGGACACGTGTGTGTGTGTGTGTGTGGTATGTTTTTGCGATAACTCTTATGTATTACATGTACACGTCTGTGCTGCTCCTGCTGTTTGCTAGTCAGTCAGTGTTGTAGGGGGCTGCATGGAGGCGAAAGGGCAGCCCAGGGCAGGGGTAAACACCACTTTCAAACGCTAAGCAGAGGGGGGTGGGGGTGGTTAGCTGGAGGCATAGCCTGTCTGACAGCTTTGATGAATGTAAAAAAATAAGCTGAGGTATGTCACATAGAGCGCATAGTCCTCGCCACTTCAAAGAATGGCTTCTCCCACGGGCGCCTGAGGCCCGGACCCCGGAGGGGAGGCCGGGATGACCTATAGTCGGGGTCCTGGCGAAAAAAAGCTGGTTCCTCCACAGGGGCTCAGGTCATTATCGTCTTCTCACTGCAATCCGTCCAAGTCCACTGTTACCTGCCCAGAGCTGGAGGACGGCTGAACCCTGTGACGTGGACTGTTCTGAGGTTGTTATGTTCCATCAAGCTGCCCACTGCTGTGTCCATAACCGGTGTTTCTCTGATCTGTCCTTTCGTTAAAGGTGTCCTCCATCTACAAAGACCCCAGCATTGGAAATCTGATCAACATTGTGATCGTGAAGCTGGTCATATTAAACAATGAGTTGGTAGGATTACTCACTTAATTACTTTTTTTTTAGTAAGGAACACAACACTACAGGTTGGCCATTAAATCATTCATTCTCATCATTCTCTCCTCTCATTCCTCATCATCCGTCCACTAGGACGGTCCAGTCATTTCTTTTAACGCACAGACCACGTTGAAGAACTTCTGCATTTGGCAGCAGAGCCAGAACATTGTGGATGACAGCCACCATTCACACCATGACACGGCCATCCTCATCACCAGGTACAAGGCATGAGAACAGCACAAGAGATCGCAGAGAAATCACAGAGAAAAAGCCTTATTTTGCACTTCCAAACAGGGCTCCCCTTTTGGATTTTCCCTGACATCGGTTACAACTAAAAAGCTTGGAGAAATAAAATCTTTCAGCTGTATACTGCCTGGTCACCACAAGGGTTGTGTAAAATGACCATGTTTTTGTTGTAACGGTTATATAGGATTATTCTGGTCAATAACAGATATCTTACTGTCCTTACTGTAGACAAGACATCTGCAGAGCCAGGGATAAGTGTGACACTCTGGGTAAGTGTATCTAAAATATCTAAAATTAGAACAGGGTTAATTTCAGATCAAGCAATCCTACTATGTTATAGAAGGATTTATTGGGGGAGACAGCACAGAGCCTGGGCTAGAAACCAAGAACTGCAAGAGGCGGAGTTAGGCATTGTTTCCTGCTTCGTTACGGCGATATCCTACCGAAGAGAAACAAATTGCACGAGTGGATGAAGGTTTCAAAAAGGGAATTTAATAAGTGTATTTCTACAGTGACTAGCCTACACAGTGTTGAATTGAAACCTTAACAGACACTTGTGTTGTGTGCTGTTAGCCAATTACATGCTTACATGCTTACATCCCCACTCACAGCAACGTGATTGGTCGAAACAAATATGGAGCGAAAGAAAGTGAAACGCTCCGTTCATCCAGATTTCTGCTTGTCTGCTATTAGACTTTAGATAACTAATCTATAGTTGGATGTGTGAGACTAGAACAGGGTCGATATCATTAAAGGTCACACATGGAATTATGAATCCTCTAGCATTGTAAAGTATCCAATGATATTTCAATGTGGGGATGAATATAACTCCCATGAACACTGGACACAGGATGATACCAATAATGAATAGACACTAATGAGGTGTTGACCGCTGCTCTCCAGGCCTTGCAGAGCTTGGTACTGTGTGTGATCCGTACAGGAGCTGCAGCATCAGTGAGGACAACGGACTCAGCACTGCCTTCACCATCGCCCATGAGCTAGGCCATGTGTAAGTACCCCCAATACTTTATATCGATCCAGGACACTTCATGTTAACAATTGCATTGAACTAAATACATTCAGTGGTTTTATGATACTGAAAGCATTGTATTTTAATATACTGTAAAATCACAACTAGGGATAAGATTTGAAAATAAGCCATAGCTATTAACTCTCTGAGCAGCACATCAGTTTCATGCCCTTGCTGGAACTATCAAAAAAATAAAACATAGTCTGTATTTATTATTATTTTTATATTATTAAT
Organism: Molva macrophthalma; assembly: GCA_027123675.1. Lineage (NCBI taxonomy): Eukaryota > Metazoa > Chordata > Actinopteri > Gadiformes > Lotidae > Molva > Molva macrophthalma. The sequence continues at coordinate 11,529,415 of JAOPJO010000025.1, read as the reverse complement.
TATTCATTCAGATTATAGGGAAACATTAATGCATTTGGGGAACAAATGGATTGTGGATGTATTGCTTTTGTGAGGCTATGCTGTTAAGCTGAGCTTTTTGCAAACTTTATTCGTTGTTGCATTTTAAATGTTGAGGGGAAAAAAGTGAGCAAGAAGAGCCAAGGATGAGCTTAAGATTTTCTGAAGTTGTAATCACAGGATTCAAAAATGAAATAGCAAAACAAGGCAAAGCGCCCCATGTGGGGTCTGTTGGCCCTCAGTAAGGTCAGCATTGTCCCTTCGTCAGCCCGGAGCCCCGGGGTTAGCTCGCAACGGTGGAGACTGTTACAGACCATAACAGCCCTCCTCATCTCCCACAAATGCTCTTTCCAAACCCCCAGGCATACAAGTGGTGGGATTGTCAAATTCCACATCCGCGTCAACAGGCGACGACGTTGACGGAGAACTTAGCTTAGCCGCGGAGCTTGGTGCTGTTCGGTACCTGTCGGCTGGGGGAGCCGGCTAGCACCGGAGGGACCCTTCTCTCAGCAGGGGTGGGCCGAGGGTCCAAAATTAACCTCTATAACTTTATACATGCCTGAGTGGAAAACTCTATCGGCATAGCATCTGTTTAAATATGTAACCCTGGATTTTATTACCTGCCAAGTGTTCAAATCTACCCGTCATTGGCTGGTGGCCAGTGGTCATTTTGGATCCTGGTTGTGCTGGACCTGTTTGGTTGCTGCAAGGGTCCTTGTATAATCATCTTGTATCTTTCTCTCATAACTGTTTCGTTCATTTTGATGGTTAAGTTGTTTAATTACTTTTTATGTTGGTTTTGATGAAAAGATACTTTTACCAATACAGATAAAGAAACCCTTTTCATGATTCAGGTATTGTACACATAGGGATTTGAATCATTTTGCAATTTAGGGTTTTATGACCAGTGAAGGAAAATTAGGATATGGCATCAAACAAAAATTGGCGTGTACTGAGTTAAAACTGTGCTTTGCTGAGTACGCTAATTATGTAACCGTAGTAGTTTCATTCTCTCTCGATTCTCTTACTGCTTTAGATAGCAACATTAAGGAAAATCTACAGACAGTGCAACTCCTTTTAAAATGTTTCACAGTTGAAATCGAATGACTTATTCTCTGATTTCCCTTGCTTGGCAGTCAGAATGCAGCACACTGTTTGATACTGCCTTAAATGGGTATCCCTTTGCAAGCCAATATCCAAGTAACCACAGTCGTATTATACTAAGCTTTGGTTGTTCAGCATCAGTTCCTGGGTAAATGAAAGTCATTAAAACACAATTTTCCAGAGTATGATCTATGTTGGTTTCAAACTTTTCACATAATGAAACGCTCAGCCATAAAACTTTGTCCGCATCTACATCACTTCAAATCAAAAAAACATATCACAGCTTTTACAGGGAATGTATAGTATCTGGCCAAATCCCAAACCTCTTTTATTATTCTATTGTGTTTTTCCCATTTGGATTCATAGCTTTTGATCATAGGTCAGACGTTCAGATGGCAAAACACTTATGACTCAACACACATTATAAGGTTATATCTTAAATGGCCACATCTTTTAAACCAATCGTTTTGTTTGCTGCCATCAGGTTCAACATGCCCCATGATGACAGCAACAAGTGTAAAGAGGATGGAGTGAAGATCCAGCAGCACGTGATGGCCCCCACCCTCAACTACAACACCAACCCCTGGATGTGGTCCAAGTGTAGCAGAAAGTACATCACAGAGTTCCTTGAGTAAGTTGGACTGCCTTTTTAAAAAGCTCTGTTGTTGCATACGTGCGAGGGGATTACCCAGTTAATCTTCCTGTGTTGCTTGCTGATTAAGAGATTAAGGAATATTCTCGCTCAATTGTGACATGACAAAGTAGAACGATCAATTTAATTGCCAAATCGCCATTTGATATACAGTGCGTTATTAACAATATGACTTGAATTGATGATATATAGACGTAAAAGCATACATGACATGTTCTTTCTATTTTTGGACGCCGCTATGGTCACAACATGCACTACCCATAATGCACCAGTGCAGTATAGTTGGTTGTATATATTTACGTAAAAGGAGGCACTGGCTCTACATTAAGGCACCAGATTATACATAAAATGCCACACTTCAAGCATACTGAGTATGTGTTTTTCATTTGTCATCTGTATTTGTATTGTTTTCCTTAATAGCACAGGGTATGGTGAGTGTTTGCTGGATGAGCCAGTCTCTCGGCCATACAGCCTCTCACAGCAGCTTCCAGGGCGCATATACAACGTCAATAAACAGTGTGAACTGATATTTGGGCCAGGGACACAGGTGTGCCCTTATATGGTAAGTGAACAATACATACACACGCTGAGTGAATGTAAACTAAGTCATCTCATGCATGTTGGACCAGCATGAGGGAGGGGGGAACTTCCTGAAATATCTCTCAGGCTATGAGTGTCTCAAATTGGTCACATTTATTGTCTATAAGAAGCAATTTGTTCTTGGATTATCTTGGCCAAAACAAATCTATTGAGAAAAAAGCCCATAATAAACCCTAATTGTCCACTTTGCTCCTGGTTAAACTTTGTTAGCTGAACTGATTTGGTCAGAATGTGGTCAAGCAGCCAAGCAATTGGGAATCACTGGAGTTTCCACTGCTTTACCGTGCAGACAGCCTTCAACATGTCACACAACTGCCTATTCTTTTTAAAGCTGTTTTGCTCTCATATCTATCACTTGCCACAGATCCAGTGTCGCAGGCTGTGGTGCATGAGTCCAGAGGGGGCCCAGAGGGGCTGCCGTACGCAGCACATGCCCTGGGCGGATGGGACAGAGTGCTCCCCTGGAAAGGCAAGTGCCATGGAAATTCAAAGCCAAATGCATGAAAACTAGGATTACGTTGGCGTCTTGTGGATGCAATAGACAGAAAAGATGGAATGACACGAGTGACGCGTTGGAGTGTGTTAGAGCGTTCACTGAGGAACACTCCCATGTGACTCGCAACTGACAATCAGTATCCCGGGTAATGTTTTCCAGAAGCCAGGGAACATTTCCTATTTTCCTCTCCCATCAAGAAGATTAACAATGACCCCAAAACGGATGACAGGGAATTTTGATACACAACCAAAAAGGGAAGGAATATCAGCAGTGACAGGCATGAAAGCTGTGATTGGTTTTAGCCATGTGGTGTAGGGGCTGATTTGCTTGTCTTTAGGGCTCTGCTTGGTAATCGGGATTTAAGCATACCTAGGTGGAGGTGGATGTTGCGAATAATGGAGATTTCCCTCTTGGTGACTTAAAGCTAGCTTTAGCGTAGCTTTTAATTAGCCCCTCCTGTACTAACCCCTCACTTCCTGCCACTAAGACCAGGGGGACATGAAAGAACCGTGGACTAGCTGAACTCCAGAGATCCCCAGACAAACACACATGTTTCTCTGTGTATTTACACCAGTCCCTGGTCCCCTTTCTAACGCCTGACCCCACCGCACTAAACACCATGGGATGTATGTGTGTTTATCGAGCGCTGTAACATTATCGCCGTAATAAACTGAGATGTACTATTTCATGTCCATCTGGGTGACGTTGTTTCTCCATGAGTCCTGCCGCCAGACCGGCACAGCAGTGAACTGTTCTTTTTTTTTCTTTTTCTTTGGTTTCCTCTTTTTCCATTTGCTGCACTGTATAATTTCTCCCAGATTAACATCAAAGGGCAATGCGAGGGGGGAATGAGATAGATGTGTTGCCAATTCCAAACCTTAGGTTTCATGTGGTCACTCTATCTCTCTCTCTCTCTCTCTCTCTCTCTCTCTCTCTCCTCTTCCCACATTTTCGCCCATCTCACCCTATTTTAATCTCTTCAACTCATTGACCTTAATCCTGGGCCAAAACCCCATTCCGCTCATCTTTCCGATGACGCCCATCCTCTAATGTTGTATTATTTATCATTGTTGTGTTCTCCTTTTCCATTGTGCAGCAATGTAAGCACGGCCTGTGCATCGTCAAGGAGCACGACGCGGCCCCCGTGGACGGAGCGTGGGGCGTGTGGAGTCCCTTCGGCACCTGCTCTCGGACGTGCGGCGGGGGCATCAAGATCGCCGCCCGCGAGTGCAACCGACCCGTGTAAGTGGTTTATTTTTGCCCTCCTCTTTGTAGTCACGCAACACGAGCCTGACCTCGTCTCCGTCGCCCCAGTCGCCTCGGTCAATGTACCGTGGATCAGCCGTCTTCAAGGGAAATTCCTCCCATAGCGGGCGTTCGGCAAGCCTTTTTGGGGATGCACATGCTGATGTGTTGAAGCTTTTGTGGTTGTTTTTTTTTCCCTTTTTTCTGGGAAACATTGAGATCGTGTCTCTTTTGCTGAGATACCTTTCATCCTGGGTTTAGGGGTTGCTGAAGGAGAACGACCTTCTGGCAATGCCACTAGCTTTCCCACTGCAGTGCGGCTATGCCATATATAGCCCTGGGCTAACCTAGCGCCCCCCTACTAAGCCCATGAGCCAGGCACCACGACCCATAGACACATGTTTGCGTAGGTGAACGAGTGAGGATGGCTGGCCGCCTGGATGGTAGTTTATCATCATGTCCTCTTCCCCCAGGCCCAGGGCCGGGGGGATGTACTGCGTGGGCCGCAGGATGAAGTTCCGCTCCTGCAACTCTGAGCCATGCTCCAAGCAGAAGAAGGACTTCAGGGAGGAGCAGTGCGCCTCCTTCGACGGCCGGCACTTCAACATCAACGGCCTACCTCCAAACGTCCGCTGGGTGCCCAAGTACAGCGGCAGTAAGCACCAACCATTTCCTGTTGACCCCGAACAAGGCATCGTGCGGTCACAGATTCAGCATTGACAATGTTGGTTGGCTCAGTACATTAAACAGCAGATCTCTGTTTCTCGCCCTGGTCAGTTCTGATGAAGGACAGGTGTAAGCTGTTCTGCAGGGTGGCCGGCAGCACGGCCTACTACCAGCTCAGGGACCGGGTCACTGACGGCACGCCATGTGGACCAGACACCAACGACATCTGTGTCCAAGGCCTGTGCAGGGTAAGCATGCTGGAGCCCTTGGTTTCTGTACAATTTCAACCTGATTTAAAAAGAATAGCTTCAGACAGGCCGGGGAATATGCTGTACAACTCACCCTCACACACAGTATTTGGAAATAGTCTCAAATTTCCATCCCATGTGTCCCTGCAGCAAGCAGGCTGTGACCACGTACTCAACTCCAAAGCCAGGAGGGACAAATGTGGTGTGTGTGGAGGCGACAACTCCTCTTGCAAAACCATTGCAGGCACCTTTAACATTGTCCGCTACGGTGAGTTGTTTTGCCCTTGTTCGGCCTCATGCTGGCGCCGCACTTTAGAACTTTTGTACCACATATTGTTGAATACTTGATCCTCATTGGTAGAACACGTTCCAGGGCTGTGCAATTTCTTTCAATAACGGGACGCCTTTGCCTTTTCACAGTTCCAAATCAATGTGCTACAAATCCAACATTTAAACATTAAAATCCAACGGTCAAATACGCCTGTCGACCAGATGTGTCCGTTTCAATGGAAAAACAGAATATTTTCAGTTGATTAAATCGATGAAAAATTCATAACGTTATAGATGAAGTTAACTAATATCTAATCATCGTTGGTGCCTGTGGTATAAGCACAACAAACCACTCTGGGGAGTCCCGTTATTGGGAAATTATGTACCACAGGGGAGGTGATGCGGCCGAGGCTAAGCCGAGGTTGCTTACCACTGCCTAAGTACAAAGCACAAGTATATTCCTTACTTACTTCCCCTCATTATTCCTTATTATGACTCTTTTATCTGGTCTGGTCTTGCCTCAATCATTCCCCAAATGTAAAATGAGACAGTGTTATTGTTTCCTGTCGCGAGGAATCGCTTTTGTTTTGACTTTATCAAGGTGTACGCCATGTGCTCGCCATTTGCAGGATACAATGAGGTGGTGCGAATTCCTAGCGGCGCTACAAACATAGACGTGCGTCAACACAGTTACTCAGGGAAACCAGAGGATGACAACTACCTTGGTAAGTTGCAAACAGCTGTTACTTTCTCGTTTAATCTTTCTTGTTAAGGTTTCGCCGGAATGGATAACATGAAACATGCTAGTTGTTTGTGGAGGTCAACGCCAACTAAGCATAGCTTTTTTTCCACATGAGTTTGCTGTGTTGGATTCTGCTAATCTGCCTGTCTTTCACATTGACTGGATGGTAGCATTTAGCCCCATTTGTAGATGTTTTGTCATGTTAATGTGAATGTGAGAAGCAGGAAGTGAGCTAACCAGCCAATGAGCCAGAACTCACTGATAGACAGATGACCCTCTGGGTATCACTTGTCTTGTGGGTTTCCTTTTGCTCTGCACACTATGTCTGTTTGCATGCATGTGGGTTAATGTGTAGGTTTGTATATCTAGCACCTGGATTCCTCGCTCTGTGGTATCTGTGAGGGCAAGATGTGTGTCTTTGGCTCTGGCAAATACAAATGTAATGTCACAGACCTAGATAGTCTGATTGCTGTTCCTTGAATTGTTTACGTGTGTGTGTGTGTGTGTCTGCCTGTTTTCATGTGCATGGTTGTATGTGTGCGCAAACCTGTGTGCGTGTGTATGTGCATGCATGTGTGTGTGCATGTGTGTTTCTCACAGCATGTCCCCAAGCATTTGCTTCTGCCTGTTATTGTTATGGTCATTCATCTGGGGCCTTGAGCATGCTCAGCTTTTTCAGAGGAAAGGGGCTTTAGTGCTCTCTGTGGATGCCTTAATGTAATGTGTGAAATGGTGAGGAAAGTAAAAGAAGCAGGAAACGAGCAAGGTAATCGTGTTAGGAGGACCGGTTCTGCTGCTGACTGTTGAGCAGCACTGTAGGCCCCTGGATGGGGCTGATCCGGAAATTGAGGATTATTATTTTTGCACTAATTATGCAGATATGTGGACTACTGTAGGCCTTCCTAGTAATGACAACCTGAGCTATTTGTCCTGCTGTGCTCCGATAAAGATTAGCAACATTGTGCTGTTTTCTCGTATCTATTTTATTTGAGTTTAAACATAGCTTTGACCCAAAGATAAAGAAAATGTTCTAAATATTTCAATCTTACCATGTACTTATACAATCCTTTCTTTTTTGTTCTTTTGCGAATACTAACCTGTGCTCATTGTTATAATTTAGCATTAAATGCCTTTGAGCACAGTTACTGACGTTGGACCATCTCTTGCTATCGGTCTCTCTCTTCTCTCCCCAGCCATCTCAAACAGCCGTGCAGAATACCTGCTCAACGGGGAGTTTGTGGTGAGCATGTTCAAAAGGGAAATCAAAGTGGGCAACGTAGTCATCGAGTACAGCGGCTCGGACCACGTCGTCGAGAGGATCAACTGCACTGAGCGCATCGATGAGGACATCATTGTTCAGGTAAACAAACAAGCCTTGGTTTATGGCTATGTAGGGCTGCTCCTCCGTGGGCTGTAGCTTAGAGGAGCAAGTGTCGCTTGAGATGTTTTGATTTCAGGAACATTTGCTTTTCACAGTATCTGTCTGTGTGTGTGTGTGTGTGTGTGTGTGTGTGTGTGTGTGTGTTTCTGTGCATCTTTGACTGCTAGCACTCTTAATAGGTTGTTTAATACAGGAACCCAATGCTATTTCATCGGGGTCTATTGCAGCGCCGCAGGCCTTCATGGAATCACTCCATCTCCTTGACTTATACAGTATTTTATTACACCGTTCTCAGTGTATTACCCCGCTGCCCCCTCTCCCTCCTCCCTCCAGGTACTGTCAGTGGGAAACCTTTACAACCCAGATGTGAGGTTCTCCTTTAACATCCCCATCGAGGACAAACCGCAGCAGTTCTTCTGGGACGCCTACGGACCGTGGCAGGAGTGCAGCCGCCTGTGCCAAGGTGAGAGGGCTGGGACGGGGGTGGGACGCTGGTGGTGGTGGTAGTGGCGGGGCTCTGCGGTAATTTAATGAAGGAGCAGTGGAAGAAGAGATGAGATGTGAAGGGAGAGAGAGCAGACGTGAGAAAGGACAAGACATACGGCAGACAGCGTGTGGTTTGCTGACTAAACTCAACAGGTCCGTGCTTTTTTTTTTTTTTTTCTTCTTTGGTTTTGGAATCACATCCAAAAATGAAACGCTTGATAGTTCATAACAGCACAGACGTGGGTCTGCTTCTTTTTTTTCCCGTCCTCATCTTCTTGGCTGAAGATGTTGGGAGTAGGTGGGTGTGTGAACTTGTGTCTAGCTTGCAGGCAAACTGCAAAACCTATTAGGTGTTATTTCTCTTTGGTCGGCCTTGACTCTGAATTCTTTCTGTGCCTGACCAGTATTATTGACACGCATACACACACACACACACTCACACATACACACACTCCCCACACACAGTTATTCTGGTTGGCGTCTGATTTACGTTGAGTTTCTCGAGCCAGTGTTGAGACACACACGGCACTGAGCTGAAAAGCTTGAGGACATGAAGTACTCATAGTGCAAGGAACCACATGAGCTATCACCTGGGCCATACACATACTCTGAATACTGACACATCAACACAGGAAGTCATTCATCAAACATGTTTCATCAAACTTTTGTACTTAATGAATCGAGTTTGGCGCACATTTTGGTCTGGATTTTATAAGGGCAATTCTGCCTACATCACTGAAAATACTGAATTTGACATTTTTGGGGGTTGTTCAATTCTCAGTAATTGTGTAACAAACCATAAGGACAACAACGCACCCGTAACATTCACACCCGTGTCCATGTGTGGTCTTAGGGGAGCGCAAGCGGAAGATAGCATGTAGCAGAGAGTCAGACAGGGTGGTGGTGTCGGAGCAGAGGTGTGACGGTGCGGCCAGACCTGCCGTGATCACCGAGCACTGCAACACAGAGTGCGAACTCAGGTCAGTCGGCCTCCCTCTCTCCCTTTACCTCTAACAGCATCGCTATTGGTCCCAGAAACCCCCTCATCTGTTGTCATGAGCGGTTCTCTGCGAATGGGTCTTCTGTGTTGAATTGCACCCTTGTCGTATCTCTTTCTATATCTGTTGAACACCGAGGCTCTCCTGACAGCCTTTTCCATCCTTTCAACACCGTGGTCCCTTTATCTTCTATCTTCTCGCTCTATCTGTCCTCACTTATACGCCCCTGATGTCATCACGTTCAAATATTCCGAGAGAACCGAGGGGATGTTGACCCATCCCCTCACGCTTTGTGACGCTGCACACAGATGGGAAGTGGCCCATAAGAGCGAGTGCACGGCGCAGTGCGGCGTGGGCTACCGCACCCTGGAGATCCACTGTGTCAAGATCAGCCGCAGCGACGGCAAAACCCAGAAGGTGGACGACCGCTACTGCAGCAACCAACACAGGCCGGGGGACAAGGAGGGCTGCCACGGGGACTGTAGCCCAGGCGGCTGGGAGTACTCGTCCTGGTCCGAGGTGAGGGCGCGTGCACGCACGTGTGTGTGTGGGTGTGTGTGTGTGTAAAGCCTGCTTTGACAAATCCCCGTTCATAATCAATAGTATTGTACGGGTATAATGTTCAACCTTATTCCTTATTGCGTATGTGTGTTTGTATGAATGTATGAGCTGCACCTGCCTGAAAGTGCACATAGGCAGTGAGTGTGCGAGCTGCGATGCTACTATATACTGCATACATGAGGGTACAACATTAATCCTCTTCATGTGTCCCAGTGTACTAAGAGCTGTGGGGGGGGCACCCGGCATCGAGGGGCTGCGTGTGGGACGGACGAAAGCAAGTGTAACCAGAGGGACAAGCTGAGTGTCCAGCCCTGCAATGAGTTCCTCTGTCCACAGTGGAAGACCGGCGAATGGTCTGAGGTGAGATCACTCTCCTCGTCGAGACTAGAGCTCTCTCTACGATGAGCGGGCTCGATGGATTTATCAGATGTGGTTTATAGCGATTGAAGAACAAATCCCACCGCTTAGCGCACTGTTTGCCTTGGAGTGCGTGTATGTTCTCAAACTTAAATGCGTTCATCATATTTATTTATCTATCCGTTTTTTTTTCTTTCTTCATGTGCAAGGGAACCTGCAGTTCATGTAGCTGCGTTTACAGTGTTAAGACCCCAAAATGTAAACAGAAATCCTATCATGTATGTTTTAGCTTAGCGTGAGTCTCTGCCACCATACACCGAGCTTTGTGCTGTGGATCCACAACGCAGAGGATAACGCTGGACTTAACTTCCCAACAGTTTACACATTCTAGACCAAGGGGCTCGCAAAGCTGCCGACCACATTCCACAAATGTTTTGCATCTCCCATGTGGTGCTCCTAAATGCAAACAGCCACACTGTACTATGTACACACACACACACACACACACACTAACTCAGACCCAGACATACAGACACAGACACAGACACTGTTTTCAAACACATAAACAAACCCGTCTTGCTGTCTTGCTAGTGTGTAGATGGGCATTCAAGGCCATTTTGTGTTTAAAATCAACATATCCTGCATAACATGGTCACCATGTGTCCATGTTCCCCAGTTAGCCGCAGATGCCAAGAGAAACGCTAACACAGATGCTAAAACTGATGCTAACACCAATGATAACACCCATGCTAACACCCATGCTAACACTGAGTGCAGCCTCTAACCACGGTACACCTGTGTGTCTCCCTCAGTGCCTTGTGACCTGTGGGAAGGGCTACAAGCACCGGCAGACCTGGTGTCAGTTTGGTGAGGACCGGCTGGATGACCGCTTCTGCGACTCCTCCAAGCCTGAGTCCGTGCAGACCTGTCAACAGCAGGAGTGTGCATCCTGGCAGGTCGGGCACTGGGGACAGGTGAGGAGGAGCCTGGGATAATATTGTACTGTTTCTCCTACTGGTCCGCTTGGTCAACACAGTTGTGCCAGCACTGGGATGGATGGGACCGGGGTAGTGGTACCGTGCCCTTGATCGACATTTTGTGAAACCCTGACTCGCTCAACTCGCTTTGGGTTGGATTACGCTCTCTGTTTCCAAAGTAAAAGGCCAAGTTTGCGCAGTTGATTATGTCCGGTTTTTCGGAGGAGAAGTCGGCGTAGATTGAGCTGTTGAATAAACAGCTGTATAAATAAATTATTCTTCTATGGGCTTATGGGCGTATGGAATTTTTAAATGTGTTACTACGGTATTCTTTGCAAGGCACCAGATCCGACGTTCAGTACATTCTATTGGGATCACTGAATTAGCTTACTGTACAAACGGCCGGGATATCGGCTCTAAAGATAGAACATTTGGCGGGGGTTCTTAACACGTGTTCCAAGAGATTCAGTTCCATTGGGTTTGTACGTGAACGCGGAGGTGTGTCCATGTCACGGCAACTCATTCACCGTTCGACAAATGTATGCTGCTGCACATTTTTGATGAACTCCTAATGCCATGGTAAGCATTTTAGTAGCGGGGGGGAGGGGGTTTATCTATTCTTAAAAATATACACAGAGCCCTGCCTAAACAAGCACACTGTATCAAACCTGTGTGTGTACGTGACGTGATAATGGAGCTAAAAATATTAATAACCCAAATGAAAAAAAAATTCTTTGGAAATAACTGGTCCCCCCAAATACAAGTCAAAATGAGTAACAACGGTTGGGCAGAGAGTTGTGTGCTGATGGACCCGGTCCCATTGGGTCCGTAGCATGCCATCACAGGGCATGCTCACGTTAAGGTATATTTGAGGCCGTCTAGTGAAGCATGTGCTGGATGGTAGACATAGCAGCCACTGCCACACCTAGCCAGGCAGGAGGGAGCTGAGCCGACTTGGCTACAGTGGAAAAAGTGTCAGCGCGGTGTCGAATAAGTTACTCATGCATCGTGATACAGCCAAATTCTCATCTGCACGACAGCGGGCGGAGGAGTAGGGGGCTAGGGGATGGGGGGGGACGGGGGACGAATCTGTTTTTTGTACGGGAGTGCATCTGTGTGTGTGTGTGTGTGTGTGTGTCTCCATTTGTTTTGTTTTACTAATAATTAACATGTTTTTTCCCCCTCTCTGTCTCCCCTCTCTCTTTTTTTTTCTCTTAATTTTCCTTTTGACTCCCTTTTACTGATTCTGCACCACATTCTCCCTCTCTCCATCTCGCTCTCTGTCTCTCTCTCTCTCCATCCCTACCTCTGACTTGTTCTTCATCACTCCCCCCTCTCTCTTTCTCTTCCTCTCTCTCCTCCTCTCTCTTCCTCTCTCTCCCTCTCAGGGGGGGGGGGGGGGGGGGGGGGGGGGGGGGGGGGGGGGGGGGGGGGGGGGGGGGGGGGGGGGGGGGGGG
>JAOPJO010000025.1:11351711-11370978 GCA_027123675.1 Molva macrophthalma | reverse complement strand
CACACACACACACACACACACACACACACACACACACACACACACACACACACACACACACACACACACACGCCATATCAGACCATTCATCCTATCCAAGTTGTCTTGTTTTAACCTCCTCAGTTGACACATACAGCCCCCTGTCTACCCTCTCCTTAGCAGCAGAACATCCCCCCCACCAGCCTAGCTGTCGTTAACAGCTCAACCCGCACGCAAGCTCACACTAGGTGGCCGCACCATGACAGTGCCACAATGCACTGGTGTCTTCTGCCCTCCATAGAAAATAAACAAAAAAAAGTGTGAAAAAAAAGGGATTAAAAAAAAAAAAGAGGAGCCTTTTCGTCCAATTTAAAAAAAAAAAAAAAAGGTTCAGTGCTAAAGGGGAATTCCTAGCTTCGAGAGGCGGAGAGAGAGCCAGTGAACAGAAACAGGGGCTCTCTAGTAAAGGATACATTCCAATACAATACCAGTCTGACTAGTTAAATATAAACCAGTCTGAAACCTCATTGTGGCGCAAGTGGCTCCTATTTTAGGAAACACCAGGGAACTGGAAAATGTATATCGAAGATAAAGTCTAAGATACAGGCTCAATTAATGCGTAGAGTGTAAGTGAACCCCCTGTTTCAGCTCATATTCGAACACTATGAGGTTGGGCTGAGAGTTGTAGGAAGGAGTGGGGCCGGGGTATCCCCATGGTGACCCCCACGCCAACTTTGTGATACTTTTTTTGTAGCCTACTGTCATTGTATATGAGCGTACATGAAATGTGCCACACACCATGGCGTTATACTATTGTCTGTGTCAGAGAAGCTTAACCCTCTCTCGAACGCGGCCATCGATATCAAACGCTGCACAGACGTTGCTCCATACGTCCACATGCGTCTCGCCGCCAGTGTCCCCTCGTCGTGACGTCGAAGAGTATACCAGAAAACGCTACCTGCCTTTGGAGCAGAACGTTCCGCTCCAAATAGGATTTCACTCCTGTTTTCTCTTAATTAAGGTCTTACTTTAGTAACAGTGACAAAATGCCAGATTACTATGTTGACCGTAATATTCCCAAATAAAAAAGGGTTTGGGTTTACACCCCACTTTAAATTCCCTTAAATTCCTTCCCGGTTGGGGGGGATATGTGAGGAATAATCCACTCTGTGTGTCCCGTTACTGGAAGATAATGTATGGTGTTGGTAAGCAACCTCGACATTACCTCTACCTCTATTTTAAAATAATGGGACAGCCCAGAGTGGTTTATTCCGCTTATACGACAGTTACCAATGATGATTAGATATTACCGGTAGTTACTTTCATGTAAAAAGTTATTGGATTATTATCGACTTTATTAGCGGAAATAAAAATATTATTGCAGCATTGTTGAGCATTGGTTTTTAGGTCGTCAAGAAAACATTAACCAATTAATGTCAGATTTGTAGCGTATTGCTGTGAAACCAAGGCAGAGGTGTTACGTTATTGAAAAAGTATGCACACCCTTGGAATGTTATTGACCAATCAGAATCAAGTATTCAACAATGCTGTAGTATAAAGAGCGATAGCTGCTATTGTTAGATTCTCATGTAAATTGCAGAAAGAGGAAGCAGCAGAGCTTGCAGACTGCTCGCCCCTGCTGGGAGCATCCTTGGGAGAAGAGCAAAAAAATAGAAACACCCAAGAGTAGACAGATGGGCATGGATGAACATGCTGCAATCATATGGAGACCACCTCCACGGCAACCACATCAGTGACTGCGCAATGCGTTAGCACAGTGGGAGGTCCTCCCGAAGTGACATCAGAGAGAAAAATAACGGGGGGCTTTCAAACGTGTGTGTGTGTGTGTATGTAGGTATGTGTGGTGCTAAGCTACATAGTATAGTGAAGCTAGCAAGATGTAGGCCGGTTAAATGTTTTTTTTAGCACTTGCGAGACTCATCCCATCTAAAATATTTAGAAGACATTTTTTTTCTCGCTAATGAGAATACTAATTATTATAATTACATCCCTGCCATATGTCAGCATCACACAAGACAAAAGAGGGGCGTGCTCAGGTGGCAAAATGCATGATAAAAGATTTGATTACTTATTTTTGGCTCACTGTGCACAGACTAAATCCCATGTATGATAACAGAAGGGCCCTGGGTCTTGTCCAGGTATGCCTTCATCATACCATTTATCTGGACTGTTGGATGACAGGCCCACTGGGAGGCATGTGATGGTATAGCACCCCCTCATGGTTGACCTTGAGAACTGTCAGTTTGGTCATTTTTCATTACAAAACAACTTCACTGCAAGTGAAGATAAATCATACACTGCATAATAACGCACAGGGTAAGAAAAGACCATCACATATACAGGATCAGTCTACAGCCTGTTGTATTCTTCTGATACAACAGGCAAGCTGACCATTCTAACTGCAAGGATTCTCAACATCCAATACCACAGGAAGCTGTTCACTTATCTCAATTCTTCCTCCACATCTAAATCTCACTTTCAGTAGAAAGTTTCAGTAGAAAACGTAGCCCAGTTAGACTATTTCTATTTAGCATTCACCTGGTACCAAATGATGGTTCCAGAGAAAACCCTAGGAGAGCGGAGTCACCAAAGACTCAAAGAACCCTTGCTGCAAGAACCATCTTGCATCCCCATTTGTACAAACCCCCCCAATATTGGAAATAGTTCCTCCTTAAAACAGGTGGTAGTACAAGCATAATGATATAACGTCTTAATGAAGTGGAACAGGCAGCTAAATTATCCCAATCCACCACATGCAACATTAAATGAATATATAAGTACAAGGCCGGCGTAATTATATAATTTCTTATCGCTGCCCTGCCCAATGAAACGATTAACAACTGTTCAAAAGATCCTCCTGCTCACATGTACTGCCAGAGAGACCCTTGGCAGATGGTGAGACAGGGGATGTGAAAGAAACCCTGCTCACACACACACAGCACCTTCTTTAAAAAGGTGGCCTTTTCGTTACTTAAAAAACTATGTTGAAGAAACAAATGCGACGGGCTAAATTAGTCCCATGGATAGATACGGTGACTTGTCCTCTGCGCTGAGACTCTGGTTTTAATGTGCTTTTGGACAACAATGGAAGTTCATGGCACCAAAACTCAACAAATGGGACACATTGTCTCTTTTGAAATGTGTGTCACTAGCAAAAATATTTGCTAGCCTTCCCCTTACAATGACATTAGATTGACCATTGTTTTTACGTTGTATGTAAATTCCCCAATAGTAACAAGCCAGGATATTGCTATGGCGAATATTTGCATTTGCTTTTTTTTTTTTTTTTTAAGCACTTTGCTATTTGTTCTAGAGGCTTATTTAAGCACTTTTCTGTGCCATACTGGTGAAGTAAACCAGTTTAACTGGCCACGTAGGACGGGAAGTTAAAACACCCGCACACAACTTGCCACCCCAATCTTGACTTTGGAATTGGATAATACAACAAAGGCTGTAGACGAGAATTTTATCATCTCAGGTTGCGTTGTTGAGAAGAATAGCGCGACCGGGTGAGCGGCACGCTGGGAGAACATGGGAGTTAATACCCGGGAGTATGTGTAAACTGCTGCCACTGGTGTGCTGAAGCCCCAAGCAGGTTACTTGCAGGGATCCCAGAGGTGCCAGAAAAGATGCTGTAACTTCCCCCTCTGCTGATCAACTTTCTTATGTTCCCATACATCAGCCCTAGCCTAGCGTAGAGTAGCTTAACCTTGCACTCGCTTTAAAACCCCTTCACTATTCAAACTACTCTTAGCATCAAATCACAGGGAGGGATAGTTTTCGTGTTAACAGCAGAAAGGTCTAAGAGGCATCTGTGACCACCGAATAGATGACTATTCACAGATTCAATGCAAAGAGCCTGCTATTATTGTGAGCTTCCCGGTTACGGGTTTAATTAATTGTAGAGAGTTGAAAATAAAGGATCACTTAATTTAAGCTTCATGGGGTACCGAATAGGTAGTTATACCTATAATGGCTTGCTTCCTACCATGATATTATGATGTACTGACTATTTTAGAATAACTGTGGCCTTTCAAAGTAACTTTAGTTTGGTTTTCTTGAAGCCAATGGTATAGCAATGGTTATTCTTGGGGACATCCCTAGAAGGTATTCATACTGTGTGCGTACAGATATCCTTTCAATTGTTTTCCATGGGAACCAGCAAATTGATGAAAAGAGATTGTTGTTACGGGCTGTTAAATGGGCCACTCACTAGGCCCTCCACTATGAAACTCTTTTAGAGTAAGAGAGGGAGAGACTTACCGTAATGTGCTTGGAAGGCCTGCGGCTTGACTACCTGACTGCAGTGGCTGCACATCACCAGGTAGAAGTCGTCCTGCGCGGGACACTGGCCAAATATGGGCATGTCTGTAGAAGTAGCAGAGATGGCAGAAGTCAGGATGAGGTAAATCAACTAGGGCAACATTTGCTCAGTGCCCCAGCAGGGAGCAAACCGTCACTCCTGTAAAGAGGTACTTACAATGTATTTTACAATGCAACAGTGTAGTTACAGGGGTTTTCAAAATAAATGATCACAGACTGAAGGTGTAGTTTAACACTTCTATTGAATCTCTTTCCCTGTAGTGGTGACGGTCAGAGCAGCATTCACAATGATGTCCAATTGCAAATAATCTATCTAGATATAGCAACCCAAAGAACCAAGACATTATCTTACTTTTATTTCTATGGATCCAAATGGGAAATAAACTACAAGGCGACACAAGAAAACAGGCACAATACATACACTTGTAGAGAATCAGATAAGCAATCCTGTTGCAATCCTGTTGCTAACTATTTAATTCAGATTCTATTTAACATGTGTGCACTACAGTACAGTGGTTTGACATGTAATAAGGTAAGAGGCCTTTTGGATATTTCCTGGTCCAATTTTTTTTTTTAAATCAAATATTCAAACCATTTGATAATTTTTTCTATTTTGCTTGGCAGACCAATATTCAATACCTCTTTGTCGACCTGCTTTGCAAAGTACAGAGTAAAATACGGAAGTTAACCTTATTTTATGGAACATTTAAACCCCCCCCCCCCGTCATCCCAATTTCAAGGGCAATTGCAATTTTTTTAGGGGCAAAATGCCCATTCCATTCTGACCATTGGGTACAGTATCCAATATTAAATGAAATACTTGCAATAGTAATAATAATAATAACAATGTAATAGTATAACTAGATATGTTTTGAACCCCTATATGCAGTTTGATCTACAAGCCCTGTGAGCTATGGTTGCCAAAAAAGAGAATAAAGAAAAAGGAAATGTTCATGTACCTTTGCACAAAAGTAATTGAACTAGTCTACAGAAACGTCCAGACCTACACATAGACAGGATGCAGTTCTAAATGTAGCACGGTCATCAAGAATGTAGGTGTATGTAATGCCAACTTAGACAGAATTTTCTGGCAATGGTCGAATTCTCTAACAAAGTGCAAAATCCACACTTAGATGCTATTCTGAGAAAGAAGAACAGTTTTAGATTAGTTCCTGTGGAAAAAAATATATAAAGTTACACATTACATAAATGTCCCATTCCTGACCCCAATGAAACTAAATATGAATAATGAACTCAGCAGGCCACACTACAGCAAATTAAATCAGTCCGAACAGGGTGCAAATACATCATCTGTCTGAAATTCCTTTCTAAACATCATAACTCGCATCGCAGTCCAGAGAACTGGAAACTGCCAAATTAAGGAGGCTAATTGAGATATCGCCTGGGGCATGGCGATGAGACGCGTGGAGGGCAGAATTGGAGTTGATCTCCAGTACACACTCTATCAAGACCGTCAAGGGTCCTCTAGTCTCAGCCTCGCTACTGGTGAAGTCTGCAAGTGATAAGAGCCATTATGGCGGCACTTGAAGAAGGGCCTACCTGGCCGGTTTCCTCAACTGGGAGGCCATTTGCAGTCTGATGTGGATGAATCAACAAGCCACTACTTATCTTAGATGGCAAATCAAGTGTCTACTTCAACTGCCATGTGGTAAAAGGCTTATTTTCACAGCTTTTGGGGACTGCCATGGGGAACGGCAACAGCAGTCTTGTTACGGAGAGGCTTGTGAACAATATAGAATTTGAGTGGTAAATTGCTTTGCCAACATGCATCAATAAGGGCTTTGCTTTGCTGCAAAAGAGACCAAGTATGCAAAGATACCAATCATTGCTCATAAACAATGCCAATTTCCGAGTTCTGAGGAACTTGTGGCCTTTCTTCTAGCGTATTTTATCTGCATCAACAATGCAGTGCCCAGTACAGTCTAGTCAATCATGTCTTATTTCAGGATAGTTTGTGCAATATTCGTTATTTGTATTCTCAGTTTCTCAATAAGCTGCTCCCAGCCGGAATACATTAGCGTCCAAACAAGCACATGCCTTTTTTACTGGCAGGATCAAACAGAACCCACTCTGAATCAGACGGTGTTCTCGATGAAGTGTTCTACTCGTCTAAAAAAAAAAGAAAACAACCGCCTGGCTGGATTGCTGTGCTACTCTGCATGCAGTTCACTGGCACCGACTGTACCGCCGAAATGGCCCGACTTGAAAAGTGGTAGAACACCATTGTGTCAGCCTCGTTCTGGCTCTGCTTTTTTTCTTTTCCCGTACGCAAGGACAAGACGGAGATAAAATGGGTGAAAGAGAAAGTCAGCAACTGAGGCGAGAGATGCGGGGAAACACGATCGCAGTGAGAGACGGCGCGAACGAGAGGAGAACAAGAAAGAGGAATGCTTAGAAAGAGGTGGAGGTGGAAAAAGAAAATCAGTGTCCAGACATACGCCCAGACGTGAGTGAGACAAAGAGAACAGAGACGCCATGAAACGGAAGGAGCGGGGAGGGGGACAGGCGTGTGTGAGCACTACACCAAATGAGGGAATGAGAGTCCAGTTAATTTCAGCGCCCTCTTCCATGGCAGTGATGAATGATCTAGGTGGAGGAGCAGTATCAGCTCAGGCTGGCTTTCAGCACCACCGAGCCATCTACACACACACACACACACTCAGACACACACACACATGCAGACATATGCACAGACAGACGCGCAGCAATGCAGAGCCTGACCTGCAGCTGACATTCAATGCTACATTTCCCAGTTATCCCGACTTTCACTCCCTCCCACATAAAAGAAAACTGAAATGGGATCTCTGGGATTCATCATGCACGTCAATATGATAATCTCCAGGGCGTGACGCGGGTGTGTGTGTGTGGCATGTGTCTGTGTTAAAACGCCGTAACACCATGGGAGAAACATGGTGGTGAGTCACGGAAGAGAGGTGTAGTCATGCACTTGTAACCCCCCTCTCATTCACACTCACACAGATACACACACACAAACTGGAGGCCTAATATGTTATGAGGGCACACAATACTCATGAGGAAAGCCACAGAGTTGGTAAACATGACGAAACTCGATGACAACGGTAATACTGAGCAGGGAGAAGGGCAAGGCTTTTTCTGAATTGTTTAATCATTTCTACCAGACTGGGTTCCCTTCAATTAGAATGTAAGTAACCAATGTGTGTGTGCCCTGCTCCCCAAGCATTCTCCCCGACCTCACAGGGCAACGATCCTGTCTATTTCTAAACAGCATAACCTCAGCACACAGACAATATCTATTTAGGTCAGCCTCCCCCGTAAAGCAGCCAAACTGCTTTTGACTGTAATTCATACATTTTTAATGAATTAATTTGCCACCATCATATACAATAAGGCTTTATAAATGTTATCATCTCCAACACAATCGCAAATTATTCGTATAATAAGTCATTACACTACAGTCAATAATGTGTGATGTAAAAAATGGGATCCCTGCAAACGCCAATGATAAATTGTGCAATTGCCTCAGAAGGTACAGACCACATAGTGAGACAATGTTAATTGACTATTTTAAATGTTGGACCAATGCCCTAACAAATACACCACTAATTAACTCCATCCATCCTGGATGGATGGAGTATACGGCTGCCAAGAACTCAAGAGTAGGAACCTAACGGAAAACTATACAAGGAAAACATTCTTGGACAGACAAAAGGCTTATTGTGTTTCTCTAATGGTACACATTTGACCTATACTGTATTACCGCAAACCTCTACTGCATATAGTATGTTCAGCTTCAGTTCTCATATTGAACAGAAACACTTCTCATCAGACAGAAAGACAATCAACGATTGTTTTGCAGATGTGCCAATTTAAACTTTGAAAAAAAACATCAGGATAAATAGCCTGCAGTGCCAAGAGTTGCGAATTTCCACCTCAACTTCTCTAGTAGATCTCATCCGGATAGAAGCTTCAAATTACATAAATGCATTGAAAAAATATAACGACTGTGTCTTTTATGAATTTTAAGTTTCAATAGCCTTAAACAGGACCACCATAGTCTGCTTAAAGGTTTGTAGTCGTTCCTACTGGGCCCAACTGAAGCTGTGTGCTGTGAATGGCAAAGAACTTCAAACAATGTGTGCATTTGCATAAAGTTAACCCAACTCTAACTTTAGGCCCACCCCATTCCATCTGCCACAAACTAACACACTTATACATTTCCATATTGTGGGGTTATCATTTGTGTCTGTTGTAGAGAGGCTGTCAGGTGGATGAGACTGGGATGCCTAGTAAAAAATGCATTATAAATGACTAGATGAGATGTTCTGTCCTGACTCATGTCCTTTTGAGATCCTTAAAGTTGCTGCAGGTCTGGCTATGTGCATCATGATACATACCTACGAAGGTACACAACAGAGATGGTAAAAAACAAACTGACTGTCGACTTGATTACATTTTTAAAGCCTTGTATGTTCAATTGTTGACCAGAATACTATGGGGCGTACTGGAGTCCATGGAAGATTATTGATTGGCCCAGACCACATTTCCAAACAAATGGAATTAGATTTTTCTCGAAACACAACTTGACAGAATTATGCATCTAAATCTGCGAGTGCACTGCTCTTGTGTGCACCTGAATCTGAATTTGCCGCCAGAAACCCATTATGCTATGACTTCTAGTGTCAAACATTAAATAAATATGACATAAGTGTGTTCTAGCCTATGAATACTTGTGTAATCAAATTATTTTAACTTAATGAATATTTTGTCTGTAGTCTGATTATTAAGGTATGTTGTCTTAACATAATTTAAACATGACTTTATATATTACACCTAATGCTTTAACGTGCAAGATGAATTTAAATGATGTGCACGTTGTAAAGGTAGATATGGCGTCACGCCTCTAGTATACGATGTTAAATATTTTTGAAGGCATCAACATGCGCGCCTGGGCTCTTAACAACTGCCCTGCCATTCTAGTCATAATTCCAGTGGTTGAGATTACACGTGATGACATTAACGAAAAAGAACAGTAACTTCGGGGAGTATGGTAGTGTGATGATATGTGCCGGTGCATGTAAAATAAGTTTAATGACAATGTGCAAGGGATTAAGCCCAGATCAACATACAATAAAAGGGCATGACGATATCGCAACAATCCACTTAGCTATTTAAACACGGGACAATATGGCTAGACAGATGTATTTATGCAAAATATGTACAACTGGAGTGAGACCCAGTGTCCATGCACACGTGATACCGTAGAACAAAATTGGATTTTGGATTAATGGAGTTTAAAACATTATTGGGTAGGGTTTTAACACTAGGAACACTGCCTTTGTTAGAACATAAAAAAGAAAAATGACATTCAAAACCCTTAACCAGTGTGAAACGGTGTCCGTATTCATAATGTCCATAAACATGGATCAGAGGTTATCAATAGTTTTCAGACACTTTCCACCAACAAATGTATATCAACATTAATGAATGAGCACACAAGAGTCCTTGTCCACATGTTTTGCTCACAAGTGCTTGTAGATATAGTATATATAACCTGTTGGAGCATGTGCTTTGCAGTTGAGAGGTACTTGTTTATGTTTGCCAGCGATTTCTCTTCATACTAGAAGGAGCTCTGCCACACCAACAGCTTAATGGAACTCTATTTTTAAGATACACGTTACTAAATATATGTGTAGAAAGCATAAGAGGACAAGAATAGACAACATATTTGTAAGTAGCCTAGCAGCTTTGTGCTTAACCATTTCATACTATTTAAGTCTAATATTGTAGCTTGAGACATGAGATTGCTTAAATTATGCAATTGTATAACATTATATTAGATATTGCATCATTGATTCAAATATTGTGTACACTTGTGCAATTTCCTTTTAAACACAAAGCATTAAGGCTTTTTGAGTAAAACTTAGCTAATGCTAAAAACGTGCATTTCTCCATCGCATAATTCTATTTGTTGAGAGTTCTACAACACAGCAGAACTCCAACAAACCCAATGAGCCTATTAATCACGTTTCTAAATACTAAATAATGAAATAGTAATATGACAGTGTGTCAGTTTTAACTACACCTGGGCTATATTACTATATTACTAACACTAGATGGATCAAGTTGTGGATGACCCACATATGAAGTTATTTGAACCTATAAATCTTAACGTCTACAAAAACAGGCCTACATAGTCATAGTCGTTACTTTTTGTTTTGTGGCATGGTCGATGTAAGCGGATCTTAAATTATGTACGCGCATTTGAAGTGTAACAATCTTTTTGTGTATGTGTGCAAAGCCTCAGAATCAAAACACACCTATGGCCAAAAACAAACGCTTACCTTCTCTGCACAAGCGCATGGCTTCTCGGTTCCTCCCGAAGTCTTTTAAACTTTCCTCCGAATCTGCACCTGAATCAAGTCAATCCGATACACACAAATAAATAGTTGCACTTGCTTGCTTGCTCATGCTGTTGCTACCAGTAGCGTTTCTTCATATTACCAAAACTGCATGCAATCGGCCAAAAACACTGGCAGCCGTCATGTTAATATTTCGCCGATACGCCCATTCTGAACGGCCCGTGACTTACCGTCGTTGCCGTGAAGTTTGGAAGCATCGACCCAGTTGCTCCAAGGCTGTCCGAACATTATTTCTGGACTAGGCAGGGATCTCCGCTCCGCAACAGTCGCCATTGCTGTGGAGCTTTCTCCCCGCTGGATATGCTGCTGCTGTTGCTGCTTCAGCTGCCTGGCCACTCTGCGCTGTTCGCCCCTGACGTCATCATCGGCCCTTTCCGACATTCTTTCCGCTACAATGTAACAAAACAGGAGTCATCTTAACGTACATGATCGCTCATGAGAGAATTCCTATAGCCCACTGATGGACACCAGCGTGCGTGGGTTTATGTATACCCTTCTATTCGTGGTTAGGCAACGTGTTGTTTTGGTCCCTTTCGCGTACTTATGCTCGCTGAGCCCCTGTAGTTCGAACTCGGTTGTTTCCGTGTACATCTATACATCTTAAGGCAGACATTTATTGACGTAAAAGTTGTCCAGCGGGCAATCCAAGTTCTCACTTTTAAGTTCAAAATAGGAAAGCTCTAAAAAACATGTTAAATATAATAGGCTTCTACGATCTATCAATAAACACCACATATCCCGAGATGTTAGTCGGTAGACGGCCCGACCGTTAGGCCACTTATGGGAGGACGCCTAGGGCCCCAGCTTTATTAGCGAGGGCCCTCAACCCAGTGGACCCCCTAACCTGCCAATAAATACACAAAATAACAATAATTATAATAACGTTATAATTCTAACCTTGCTCAGAAATACACACGTATCTATACTAGTTTCTCTTTTATCAGCATTTCTCTTAAGCATCTCCATTTTTTAACAATGTGACATGGACATGAATATACTGTTTAAAATGAGGGTGCTGGGTCAGTCGAATAGGAGAGGTATGAAGGGGGACCTACATATAAGCAGAAGCCCTTTGTAATTTATTTAATACCTAAAAATGCCCTTCCTGCAATCGAGAGACTGCATGAAATGGCTGAAGGGAAGTAATTGCTGATAATTCAAATTGTATGCAATTCTATATTTTACTTTACTTTATTTGATTCTTGCTTAAAAGGTGCAGTGTGTAGAATTTAGTGGAATCTTTCAGAACAGGCTTGGCAGAATGGTTGTATAATATTCATCCGTATTTTTTAATTAGTGTATAATCCCATGAAAATACGATTTTTCTTTTTTTTTTAGAAAGAGCCCTGTACATATCTATATAGGGAACGGGTCTTCTTACGAAGCCCGCCATGTTGCCAGGCCATGTTTCTACAGTAGCCTAGAATGGAATCACGGCTCTGCAACCTCACCACTAAATCCTACAAACTGCACTTTTAATTGTACCAAGAGCCAGTATCGCCTTTTTTTTGTTGCATACATGGATAATGTTCGCATCATATTTATCAAACAATTAGCAATACGATAGTTCTTCGTATTGCGTTGACATTACCAGTTACAGTAGTTTTTTTTAATTAAACGTCCTTGACATTATTGCTGCAATGTAATGTTTTGTTTGCATAAAATGTATATATGCACTTTTATACATAGTTTTGCTCCCCTCGTTTGTTTTCATTAAATATTTTTTCCAAGCTGAGGTCCATTTATGTCACACACTTAAAACAGCTTTTGTAACATTACAGTTAAATCCTTGTTGTCCAAGCTCCAAATGGTATAGTATATAAAGTAATAATAGGCATACTGTAGTCCCAATTTACACCACCAGAGGGAGTGTGTTAGATTGTTGGTGATTCTGCTGGGTGATGAAATACAATTATTTCAGTAAGGGGGGGTCCATTTCCAAGACCTCACCTAGGGCCCAACATACCTATGGCCCGGCTCTGATATAATGTAGAATCATGTGTAAAGGGTCTTGATTTAGTTGTTTGAGACTAGTATGCCCCTCTTCACGTGGTATTTGAAGAAATTCTCAGACATCACATAGCAAGTGAATATGTGACGTTGAGGATCTAATATTGACAACTGGTCGTGCATCATTCAAACAAAGTATGATCGCGAGTGTGCCAGTTACTACTGTCTATGGGTGGCTGCGTTCAGTCGTGGGATCTCCTCAGACTACTAGACTAGGCCTGTATTATGTCTGATCCCAACCTACCAACACTTTTTACCCATTTTCACACCACTTTGTTTCTAGATGAGTTGAATTCTGTGTACGGTGTCTCTTCCAGTAAATAAATACAGAAATTCAACTAATTAAGGACAGTGCCTTCTGATTGCTTTGCAGAGTAGTAATGTAGGAGATATTGTCAGGATTATGCCAAACCAATGATGTTTATTAAAACAAATCTAAATCAATACAGGCTTCATGCGGACATTACACAGAAACTACCCTGAAATCGTTAATTGTGGATACACAAATATGTAGTTGTCATTTTTTAAGATGAATACAACTTATTATTGTTCATGGGAATATAACAATAATCCAAATAATTATATTATCAACCAGTATTTATTTTTAAGAATTCTCCAGTTGTAGCATAGGGGACTGTTGTCATAGGAATACATTAGCACATTGCGTCTTGAATCGGCAAGGGAACTGGCAAATTCTCTATGGACAAGAAAATTAATCTGCACCCTTGTGGTGGTTCTACATCTTCAATGATCAAACTGTTAAATTATTATTTATTGTTCTGTGTTGACTGGTAGTTCTCCTTCCGGGCAGGATTAGCCCCATATGTGCCCCCTGCGCTCCATATGAACCATTTAACACACGTCGCTATGGCGTCACTGTCACCATCGCGAATGCACGATATTGATTATAGTGCTGGACCCACAGCCAAAACCCAATGTTGGCATATCAATTCACTGTAAATCATTAAATAATCTGCTAAATCACCAAGTAGGATTATATAGTTAATGTGTGTGGACTGGAACAGTTTGCTCTGGTCTGTATTCTCCTCTATAATTTGCTGTGCCCTGTAATTAACTAAATTATTTTAACCAATCGGTTAAAACAATGCAGCTGGGAGGCTTTTAACCTGGACAAATAATCCATATGATTTAAAACACTTTATTCATGGTCACTGTAAGTATTGCTTGACAATACACTTAACATTTAAAAAGGAAACTCTTGGGTTTAGTTTATGATTCTGTTATTATTGTTAACCACATATATACATTAGAATGTATCCACAGAACCCCTAACAACGCTTCCACAATTCAATGAAATCTGAACATTATATGAACGCCATGCTTTCATTTGATCAATATATTGAAAGCATTTTTCAAAATCGTTGAAAAATGAAATGATTGAAATGATTTCAAAGGTCTTCCTCCATGTCAGATGCAGAGACTCTCTCATGTTTAGCTTTCCTCATTCCCTCTGTGGTTAAATGTGATAACCTCTGAGAGGTGAGATGATCATCATACCTAGAAGACCTTGTATTACCTTACCACCACTTACTGGCCGCACTGTTCTTCCAGAGCAGGCCTTTAATGTGCTAAATTCTTTAAGCTTGCGATAGCATCGAAACTAAACTTAAAACCACAGCGTTGCTTTTTAGCTCTTCATTGTTTGGGAGTGGTACTTATTGTCTCTGTTCAGTTGAACAGTCAACTTAGCGGTAGCTTGTTTACTGCAGCAAAGTGATGAATTGCTAGATTTCCTCCACTATAATACACCTTGTTGTACCTCACCATGCATCACCTCTGTCTGTCACCTTTGGGCTGTGTCGTGTGCATGAGTAGACCTTCCTTGCAGTCTCTGACACCTATTGTCCTTGACTGTAGCCTAAGAACATTGAAAAACACTTCTATTGAGAGCAAAGACTCAACACCAGTGTAAAGAGCACCCTCGAGCAAAGGGTAAAAATACATCATATGTCATCCATCACATTTTACTCCACCTGCACTACACTGGGATAATAGGATGCCAGAGGATGCTTTCAAAACAGAAATTCAAGGAAGCGGGTCCAGGTCAACACATGCACGTGTTCCACAAAATGAAAATAATGCTATAATAAACACAACCGACATTTCATGAAAATAACAGGATGAACACTTTCACTCACTTCCCCTTCACCACATAAACACCAGTAAGCATATTCAAGACACCATGCAAATGGCATATTGTCGTTTCTGTAACGGATGGAACTGCACTATATTATAGTTGAACGCATGAGTAGCTCAGAGCATATGTGTGGATACTCAGGTTCCACTGGTTTCACTGATTTTAAATCTGTGCATCTTCAGGCCACAATGTTAAAACAGCCATGTGTCTGGCTGTGGGGAACAACTAATTTTATATTTGAGAAAAAGCTAAATGGTATGCCTGAAAAAGATCATGTTATACACATTGCTTGTCAATATGAGCCAATGACTGTGCCAAGTTCAGAAATAGATACAATTAGGGAAGTAGACTTCCACCTCCACTGATTCTTTAGGACTTTAGCTTGATTTTGAATTATTATGATACATTGCAAAATCTGAAACTTTGTGTTTTTCATAGCTTCCATTTCAGATTGATAACTAAATGAATCCTTCAGACTCAATCTTTTTTTTCATCAAGCTGATACTATCCACTGAGATCAAAACATACATACATATTATTTTTTTGGTATATTATAATATATTACAAATATAACTTAATTTAACTGTACATTCTGCTAGTTGTAAGATTACAAAAGTTAATAACAGGTTTACAGTTTCACATAGTTGGCTTTGGTGGAAAAAAAATTCTTACCGTGTCAAACGTGAAAAAGTTTCTCCGTCTTAATTAAACTAGTCGATCGTCATCAGTTTTGGTGATTGTTGCCTTCCACAAGAGCTGAAAAGGAAATAGTTCAGATTTGAAATTGTTGATCAGATTAATTGTTTATTTGTTTTTTGTGGCTAGTTGTGGGGAACTAATTATTGGTTAGGGAATTATAGAAGTGCCTGTCAGGAAGAGAACAATGTATTACCACTTTTGTACCTTGAGGAGTTGCTTCTCTGCTCTGCAGAGTAATCCAATAAACTCTTACCTTTGTTTGAAAATTTCTTTGCCTCAAACTAATCCATTGATGCGATTTGAAATTGAACTAGCAATACATGTATTTATTATTCAATACACATGTTCTTGTTTTGTTTTTAGGGTACAGGATCCCCAATGATAGCTCCCCATATAGCTCCCCAATGATTCATATTTCTGTATTACTATCTTGTATATGCCTGGTATAGACATACTTTCCTCACAGTAAATGGAAAACACAGGAAGGTCCACTATGAATGTGTGTAATCAAATCAATGTGCATTTAGATATCCAAGTTAATTTACATATCTGAAATAATTGGCCTCGATTTGCTTTACACTTAGCAACATTTATGTGAAAATATTGAGCTTGATCGCACCTTTAAAATAATTTCAACAACAACAACAGCAACAACAACAACAACAGAATACTTACCAAACTCTGGGCTTAGTCCTGAGTCAATGCCTTTGCCAGACAGGCCCAATACTGATAAAAAAAAAGAAATGTATACATGTTAGAATGAAGTAGATTGAAACTTGATTAAAGCACTACATACATGATCACTTGTGTGTTCATTATATTTGAATCATGCTATAGTGATTTTCTCACTGCTACTAGATACAAAATAAAGGTAATATTAGTTATGCCATCTGTTAGACAGAGGAATACGCATACTCAAACGCATGTTCTAATAATTAAGATTGAGTTTAAAGTTCACTTCAAAATAGGAGTACACAATTACTGCAAAATAGCTCTTAGTGTCACCAATACATGTGTCATGGTCTTCCAATGTCGCTAGTCAATGTGGCTGACATACATTTTAAAATATCTACATCTGTTGGTGAGCCAACAACCACTAATGAAGAGTAACTCAACTTCACCACAAGCACTTTGAAACCAAATGCACTGCTTGACAGAAACGACAAACATGAACTATTCAGCAGTTGTTAACCTACCATCAACAGTAAAAGTTTCATTGCCATTACTGTCGCCACCCATACACCACGACGTCGTGAGGAAAACAGTACATCGTGTCGGAATGTAGATCGAATGATGCAATTAGAAATCAATGAAAGCGCATATTCACATAAAGCACAGTGACATGAATCAAGGCTCCTTCTAGTCTGGC
The DNA here is from genome assembly GCA_027123675.1 of Molva macrophthalma. Classification (NCBI taxonomy): domain Eukaryota; kingdom Metazoa; phylum Chordata; class Actinopteri; order Gadiformes; family Lotidae; genus Molva; species Molva macrophthalma. Next base: position 11,353,997 of record JAOPJO010000025.1, on the reverse strand, counting down.
CAAAACATTACCAGGTCTCCTACAAGTACTCCTTGAGAGGAGTGGCTAAATTAGCTCGCTAGCTCAAGCTTGTGGCCAGCCATGACTAGCCTTAGCCATAAAGCTGGCAAAAGCTTGGCAACACAGCAGAAGTCATTGCTAACCGTCTTCGACTAACAACCACTTTAGTCTTACCAAGGCTATACACGCTGTATATGAAAGCGTGAGTTCGGACTGACGCAAATCTGCTGGATGTATGAAGTAAAGAAGAAGGAAGATCGTGAAAAAGAGCGAATGCAGTGTTCACTGCTGGCTGTGGAGGTCTTCACCAGGTGCTTCCATGTCTGTTTACCAGACTGCATTCTGGGGGACTAACGTCACCGTTCCACTACAACGCATGTTATCAATAACTGCTGACACATACACGACCTGGCCTTTAATTATAAAATGAAAATGAAAATAAAGTCATTAATTCCAATAACTGTATATTAATATCCGACAAGCAGGTAATCAGAAGCACCACCTTTGCTGTCAGGTTAAAAAGGAACACGCTTCCCACCGGCCAATCACTACTGTCCCTTTTAGAGGTGGAGCGCTTTGTTAGTTTCCGGTTTAATAAAGTTTGATTTGATGCGAGTAGACATGGGGGCTGTAACAGACGGTAAGCCTCCGCTCTATTTTACTTATTTATTTTTTACAACACATTCCTATTAAACGTTTTGCTCATCTGACAGTGTGTTGTTCGCAAATTAAGTTATAGTACAGGGCAGTAACGTTATTACAAAACCTTATAAATACCATTCATAAATAAGCGCTGGTCGCGGGGCTAAAAAGCTAGCTAGCAACATCAAAGGTACTTTGCATCGTGCTGAACCCTTATTTTCCTTAACCTTAGATGAAGTGATTCGGAAACGTCTTCTTATTGATGGAGACGGAGCCGGGGATGATCGGCGTATCAATGTGCTCCTGAAGAGTTTTACTAAATGGTGCAACTCCCCTGCTACACCGGAGGAGGGGTAAGAGGGTGTTTGGATGTTTCAATAGAGTTGTTCACAACAATGATACCCGTTATGATCATGAACCGTACGATTTACATGAATTTACGAATCGTTTTCTGTCCCCCTGCAGGTTTACACAGTACCAGAGGACGCTAGGAACATTGGCTCAGTGTGAATTCTCAATGCTTAAAACATTGATGGTTTATGACATGAACATTCGGGAAATGGAGAATTATGAGAAGATTTACTCCAACATAGGTAGGCAGGTTAACCAACCCCTTTAGAAAATTGTGACAATGCAATGTAGTTTGGAAAATAAATGTTTTGCCCATCTTCCCTTTTGTAGAAGAAAATATCACATCTGCCCACGAGAAAATATCCGAATGTAAAAAGGAGATTCAGCGGGCAAAGAGAATACGTAAAAATCGACAAGGTATGTTATATTCTGTCCCTTTTTCACTTCCGTATCCATTCAAGGAATAGTAAATGCCCTTCTATTTCCCACACAAGTTTGTGTTTTCCCTTGGCTAACTCAATTCTGTGCAGAATATTGTGTTATCTCTCAAGAGATCAACAATGATAGTAAATGTTACCATATTCAGCTCACAACCTTAACATAACCATGGTCCATTTCTAAATGTAAGTTTTACCATTGGGAAGCTAATACAGAACAAGTGACCCCTGCTCCCCGAAAGTCAATTTGGGAGCCAATCAAATCATGTATTCCATAGCAGATATGCTAAGGAGAGCGGTCAACAATGTCACATGGTGGATGATCTCAGGTTCCTCTCCGCCATTGGCATTATTGTCCCTGTGTTCCTTAAATAGTGTAACGTTATTTAATTAATTGTTGCATGTCATAAACAGACCTTAGTTCGAGTAAGTATGTTTGCTAATGACACCATGCTGGACAGCAGCTCCACAGCAGGGGTGGACATTATGTACAATATGAGTACACAATGTGGATTCCAAAAACGAAAGCTTTTTGTCTGACAAAGTTTAAATCAAATTATAATATTTTTAGCTGCAATAAGCAAATGCTTACTTAATTACTGAGCCATTTTTATATCAATGTAGTAGCTTAACATGTATTACTTCTAAATTATCTCCTGGAAATAATTTGTATTACTGCATTGTTTGCTGTCAAACTCATTCTATATTTATTCTTTGCAGAGTATGATGCTCTCGCCAAGGTTATCCAGCAACACCCTGATAGACATGAGACACTAAAGTGAGTTGTGTGTGTGTGTGTGTGTGTGTGTGTGTGTGTGTGTGTGTGTGTGTGTGTGTGTGTGTGTGTGTGTGTGTG
>JAOPJO010000025.1:11340002-11350844 GCA_027123675.1 Molva macrophthalma | reverse complement strand
GTGTGTGTGTGTGTGTGTGTGTGTGTGTGTGTGTGTGTGTGTGTGTGTGTGTGTGTGTGTGTGTGTGTGTGATAAAAGTGACACTACATTTCTTTCTGCTCTCCAGGCAGTTGGAGGCGCTCGACAAAGAACTTCAACAGCTGTCTGACATAAAGGAAAATGTGGATGCAAAGGTAAAGTGTGGTATCCATTTCATATTTTTCAATTATAAACCGTTTTCTAATTATACATATATTGAGGTATGATGTATCCCTAATTAGCTCGAACTGAGGAAGAAGCAGTTTCATGTTCTTCTCAGCACCATCCAGGAACTACAGCAGACCCTTGATAGTAAGTTGAACCACATAGAGGTTACTATACTGGCTACCCCACAGTATCATTATTGACCTATCATTTTCCCTTAGATGACGATAAATTGGAGACTGATGGAAACAACCAGGAGAGCCCTATGGAGAACGGAGAATGATTGTGTTTTTCTGAATTTGTATAACTTGTTTTGTTATTACGTGATTCTTTTTGTATATTTGATTAAAGCTACCAATTGACGAGGGAATAGTCATTCATATTTTTGTAACCGATTCTACAGCATCAATTTGTATAATTGTTTTACTTACAAATAGTACAAAAAATGTTTTGTACAATAAGTACCAAAACCAAGAATAAGATACAAATTGAGTTAGCTCAGCACAGCAACATGATGTCATGACTGCTTATGTTTTGCAATGGAGTGATGCGCCGGAGGAATACTGGGTACTCTAAAAGTGAATTTGCTGTTAATGTACTAATATGTCAGCCATGCTTCAGTAGGACCTAAAATATTTCTCAAAAGGGTGGGGGTCACGCACCAAGCACTGAAAAGATAGACAACTCGGAATTCTGAAGATTCAAGAAAATTCAACTCGGAGATTCCGTCTTGCACATCATTGCGTAACAAAAAAATCATGGGTTCCATAAGGAAGTTTGGCATATTGTGGTTCATTGCTTATTACAAAAAGAAATGCAGCAGCAAATTATGTTTATTTTGGATACATATGAAGAACAGGAAGCGAAATCAGAGCGAAATATAAATTATTAATATTGCATAATTACACATCAAATGATGTATTAAAACGTCAACAAACACTTTGATAATGTAATTCCAATTAACGACGAAGGCCGCAAGGTCTGATGAGGTCGGATGTCAGGTTGACTCGGAAATGATACCCGAGATTCCGACCTGGAATTCCTAGTTGGACGAGCGTTCAATTAATTTAAACAAGTCGGAGGTCCGAGGCAGAGTTCCACTGCTTTTGCTACTAGCTTAAACTAAAACCTGCCGCAAATGGGTTGGGTAGTTTTGTGTCTCTTTAGGCTATCCGATTCGGCATGACCTCCTTGGCAAATGCAAGTGAGAACTTGCATTTGGGGTTCAAACAGTAGTCTTACATTTTAACCACAAGAGGGCCTCATCACACGAGTAATGTTAAGCAATTTCAATACTAACTGAAAATGCAGATCATAGGGATTTTCCACAATATGCGATGTCTACGTCCTTAATAAGACTAATATTAGATAATGATGAATAACAATTAGGGAACCAAGGAAGTAAGCAACTATGTTGTATAAAATTAATGTAATATGAAGTTTACTATTTGACAAAAATATGTAGATTGCTCTTCTGTTGCAGGAAAAAGTTTTTGTTTTCTTTATTAGCATGAGTCAAAACACTGTACAATATTATCCACACAGTAGGCTAGTTGTTAGAAGTGCCATTAAATCGATATGTCCACATATTCCTGTTATACTCTTAGAGAAAAGGCTTAAATACCAATCCATGAAATAATTTTTAATCATAATTTTCTTATTTTATATCCTTGGATGCCAGCCACATGCTTAAAGGAAGTCAAAAAACAAGGTTACAAGTTATTGTTTGAATAAAAACAAATGCAACAACCAATTCATTGCAAAGTCTAAAAGTTGGTGAAACCCAAATAAATAAAGTACACAAAGGATGCCATAATATATACACATAATTGTTATGCATGGAGATCATATTATAATTTGTCAATTTTGCCTTTATTGGCTAACAATTTAAATGTCTTATTGGCTAAACTTAATGTTTTAAGTTTGCCCTCTGGACATGTGGTAGCATTTCATTATATGGTTTGTATTATGGATGAATAGGAAATAAACCGATGGTAACATTTTAAGGATTTCTTAAAGTAAAAATAAGACAAAATATGACTTAAAATCCACTTTAGAATATCTGTTTAAAAAAATGTGTTGAGTTTAGTGATACATTGTTGTCTTTTTTTAACTTGCAATGAGAGAGCACACTATGTTATTAAATATTATCTAAAGATTAAGGTGGCAACGCACCAAGCACTGAAAGATTAAAACACATTTCTACAAACACTACAACAATTAACAACTGAAAACTAAAATACTCTGTGTGACCTTGTTTGGTACAATATAGCTATCAATAACTTTACTGTTACAATTGGTACACCTATCACTTCACGTTAGTATTTTTTATAACGCTTTTCTCTCATCAACACAGTCCCATCAGAAACGGATTAACCAAATTGAGGGGTGTGCATTATTTAGATTAGTACTCTTCCTTTTTCCTTTTGTAACTCTTATTCTGAATAACCTTTAGAATTTAGTACAGCGTTTCTGTTAGCAGAAGTATAGAGGTGCACCTACATTGGATTGGGGTACAAGGTGGAGCCCCCCACCTGGCTATATTCAGATGGTGGGGGGTGGTCTCCCTGGGCACCGTAGCCCCCTGATTGATCAAAGCTGCTCGGGTTGTAGGCCTGCTGACCGAAAGAGCAGGACTGTTTCTCTGGTGGGCCTCCTTGCTGCTTCACAGCTCCTTTGTGCCACCCTGTCTCCTTGAACACAAACCAGATGTTGCCAGCCCATAGCACAAAGTTGAGAAATCCGAACACCTATAACATCACAGAGAGACAGAACCAGAATGGTACATTTACATGAGAACAATGAAAAATGAAACTCAACTGAAATTATTGTACTATTTAGTGATTTGGCTTTCATGGCGACTTACAGTGAATTCAGATACATTCATCAAGGAGCATAAAGGCATCTTGCTACAGGTTACATGCAGGCATTGGGGATTGAGCCCAGTGCCTTCCGACTGGATGTCCACCACTCTCGGCATTGCACTACACCTGATGAGAAATAAATGTATAAAACAGCACAGCAACCTACCACAGAGGTGTTGAGGCCAGACCAGCGCGGGCCATGCACAGAGCCACACTTGTTGCTTTGTTCTTTACAGGCGGAGATGAGCAGCTGCACCTCGTCCGGGTCTGTGGCCGTCTTGACGTCAGACAGAGCTTTGGCCCAGGCGGACGAACTCACCAACCACAGGAAGGAGAACACTACCGTCACAATGAAGTCCTGTTGGTAAAGCAGAAGGAATCATTTTAAAACATTCCAAAACACACATATAAGACATGCCATGTGGTGGATCGAAAGTGTCAACCATACCATGATACATTTTTACACTCCATACACTCCAATGGTTGCCCTACTGGGAATCAAACCCCTAACCCTGGTAGTGATGCTATGCCCTACCAGATGAGGTCGACAGGACCAAACACATATTATATATTTGGATAGACTTTCCCATTATAGATATGCTTTTTTTTTCTATTTTCCAATTTTATATCGTATTTCCCTGATTATATCTTTTACTTCTATTTTTATTATTTTAAGAAGAGCACTAGTGACAGAAATAATTCCACTTTGGGGGAATCAGGTATGCTGAATCTGAATGGAATGCTCTCAACAGGTCATAGGTCACAGAGGACTCTGCTGGACTCACAATGAGGGGCCCTCGGTTGTTCTCGCGGTACTTGTTCTGGTAGAAGATGTACACAACGGTGGCCATGAGGGAGTAGAGGAAGGCGAAGACCGATATGGTGACGAAGAACTCGGCGGAGGAGGAGTAATCTCCAGCCAGGAAAAGGCGCTCGCTCCTCATTCCTTTGCACAGCGGGGCCTCGAAGGACACCTGGTGCAGCCTGACACACACAGAGGAGGTCCAGGGGGTTGAAGTCAAGCAGCTCCCCACCACCGCATGTCAGCGGAATTCAAAACACTAACTGTATATGTCTCTATATTAACTTTTTTTTATTTTTTAACCTGTATCTGTTGAAAGACAATAAATAGCTTCCTGTCTGCATATTGTCTATTTAAAAAATATCAATGCTCAAAATCAATATGGAATATGGAATAGTAAGAAAGAAATATCCACTGTTTTCAAATCCACAGGATTGTATTGGCTTTAAAAGGAGTAACACTTATTAACATTGGTTGGGGTTGGAATGGCAAAAGGGGCTGGCAAGTTTCCAATTCATGTTTTGTTTATTCAAGTAAGGTATATCTCCGCACCATTCATGTTTCATAGGTTAGCAACATTTAGAAAAAGCAAATAGGGACACATCATTAAAACTTGTCTAAAGTTCAACACAAACGCTTACCTGAAAGGATAGGAGAAGTCTATGGCAATGCTGAGGTTGCTGCTATCCTTCTCCTTGCAGTCAACACTAACCCTCAGCTGCCCTGTGTAGCCACCGCATGTGGCAAACGCAAAGATGGCAAAAAGCTGTATGGACACAAGCAAGTATTACTTTGGTTACTGTTGTTCAAATATCAGCGACCACCTCCACACACACAGTCAAGCAATTCACCCTCTTTCTCTCAAAGCAACTATGATAAGAGACTTTACAAGTGATATTTGCCATAAGGACTAGGGTACAGATATTGTTGACAGGGGCCTCATGCGAGAGCATCAACTTTAATGAATTGCATTAGTGGAGCCTTCAGAGCAGAACTGACGGTTGCACAGAGGTAAAGTAAGCATATTGAGTCTCTCTCTCTATTTCTCTCCCTCAATCTGATTACCATCCGCATCATGAGTCCGTCTCAATGCTCCATTATCAAGCCATTATCTGCAGCATCGGTACCATTCCATACAAAGTAATAGGCAATGCTAAACACAAAACATGGCAACATACCTGTAGCATTGTTTTAGTCCACATTGTTTAGGTTTTTTTAATTGGGGAATACATATCTGAGGTAGTTTGATGGTGTTTGATGATAACAAAGTATTTTTTAATTATTATGTTATTTAATATTTTATTGTCTGCACATTAAGAAAGGCATTCTATACGGCTTTCTAATTTGCATATCATTAACCTGAATAGAAGCAATAACGATTTTATAGAGGACTTTAGTTTCATAAAATGGTCCATCCATCCCAGCATCAATACGATTAGAGAACCATTAAGCCAACCAAAGGGTTTTTGAATGTCTACAATGCATCCACATGTAAACACATTTCCCCTCTCCAGGATTATTGCTCCAATCACAGAGCTAAGAGTTAAGATAGGATCAACACATCAGCTCTGGGCTTTCTGAGGCCCCTCTGCTCATCAAGCTCAGTAAACCCGGTGTGTCCAGATATGGAGAAAGGTATCGATGGAACGTAAGTATATCTTACAATGAGAACCATTGAGACTAATTCCTCTGTAATTCACAGGAATCCGAGGGTCACTATAAGTTAACTTTGGGATAGGTTGAAGGGACATTGCATGCAACATTACATCAATGACAACATATTTGATGACAGGTCAAGCTTCAATACAAATTACTGCATTGAGTTTGGAAGCTCTTTGATTGGCAGGTTAGTAAAAATAGTTATAGGTTAGTCATTGTTTTTGTTCATACCAAGTTCATATTGTTTTTGTTTGGGATGTCCATTGCCCAGGATACCAAAACACTTGACAAATGGTCTCTCAGTTGAACTAATCGAATGAATGACGTTTCAGCCGTGTATCCCAATACATATCCGTTGACATCGTTCCGACCACGAGCCCAATCGTCACAATGGAACAATGGCAGAGCCATGGTCTGAGATGGTGTTCATATTAGCCAGACCACAAACACTCATGAGAGCCATCCTTTTGCCAGTAGTTGATTCTGACTTCTTCACCACATTCACAAAAATCTCCTCATTGATCCAGTGTGCTCAACCCGCTAGTAGAATCACATTAGTGGTGAGGTCCTAAAATAACATGTATGCATGTTATCAATGCATGGTATCAATATGGTTTCATCATGTTATATCAGGGCAGAGCTATTGCCTTGCTAGGCAGCTGAGCTGTGTTATAAACCATTTTTCAGCTAGAAGTAGGTTTTCCACAATAACCGGCTTTCAATAAACACAGGATCCATTTACCAAATACAATTTTACCAAATATTTATGCAGTCTTTGGAATTCTACTTTCACAATAAATAATACAACCTCTGCAATAAACCATACAATTAAATAAGTACTGATTATGCTATATGAAGGAAGATTTGGATAAAGCAACACGTTATAGAAATATAATGGAATAATTATTATATTATATTATATGTTTAAAATGAAATGCGATGGGTTGTGACGGTACTAAAATTGAAATCTATAACTTTCTGTCATGACCCTCAACTGCCATCTCTTCACTTAGTGTCTGTATATAAACGTAAGCAATCTTGGAACTTACCGGTGCAAATATGACCATACACATTGAAGAAAATAATATCCGATCTGGCCTCTATGCAACAGTGCTGGCAGAAACCTTAACTCCCATTCTCACACTGAGCTCCTACAATCTGAAGGGGACTGACCAAGGAAACCATGAGGTGTGTGTGTAAGTGGGTGCGTGTGTTTCGTTTGTGCATCTGTGTGTCTGTCTGTGCGTTGCTAGTTCTGTACAGCCCTCTGTTCCCACATTTTCTCCTGCTACCATAGTCTGCATGAAACAGGGGTAGAACAGGAGAGACGCATGAGAGAGATTCATTGGGAGAAACAGTTAAACAGGGGGCTGAGTTAGAGAAAAGGTAAGACTAGGGATTAGAGAAAGCAGGAGGCATACTAAAAGATCCACAATTTGAATTGCGATCAGTATCTTTATGGAGCATATCCATATACAAGGTCATAATTGACATAATAAAGGATAACAACTACAGAATAAGCATTTTTATTCAATGGAATAACTGTAGCAATAGACAGCACTCAGCCTGAAAAGTAAAGCTTGTTATTAACACTTAATATTGTCTAATTAATCTAGTGACTCGGAAATGTATTGTTATACACCACTGTGTAAGGCTTACAGATTTATAAATAAATATACATATATTTTATTCATTTATAATCAAAATATTTTTAGGGGGGTTTTGTATTACAAAAATAATGTTTTTCGAGGGAGAAACCTGAATATCTAAAATGGGTTTCAAATGTTTCATCACAGAGTCAAGGAAAATGCACAAATGTGATTGATTTCCGTTTGAAAGTGCTTTATTCTTAGGAACAATGTGGGACCAGGGCTGAAAAATCCCCCCCAAAATGTCCTTTTCTTGTAACATCGGTCAGGTTTTGTAAATTAATTTATCATGTATTAGCTAAAAGACATTAGCTCACTTTTTTATGCCAGTGTTCATCAATGTCAAGAACAGCTGCTCTCAGACCCGATATCATTACAGACCCAGGGTCTGCTGGAGACTATGGCATGGCAGGCACAGGGGCATATATTAGGGAATTCAGTTCTGAGAAGCAAATATGAGTTGAGAGCAATTTGTACACAAATTGCTGATAGTGTCACACTATCCTCAGCACGTCTACTCTCTTCAAGCTCAATTTTACCATATAAGGCAGCTTCACCCTCCAGAGGTATCCAAATCAGTACCCCTATCATCACCCTAACCCAAATTGACTTCTGGTTAGAAAAAAACCCATCTTCCACTCTCTGGATTCCAGGCAGCGGAGTACGTGATTGGCAGACGGCAGGAGAGTACACGGCTGTGCTTTCAGTGGTCATCCAGGCCACTAGGAGCCTAATTCACTGTAGTTACCCATTATTATCTGCCATCAGTCTGCCTCACACCACACACTAATCCTGCTAAAATGTGTCTGGGAAAGGAAGTGGATTAGATGCCCATGGATGTGTACAATGAATCCATACAGTACAGTTTTCTGTTTATATTCAATATTATCAATATTTTCACTATTAAATACAAAAAGTAAGTAAAGGCTTATTATAGTGAGGACTATGCTTTGGTTTAGCCTTACTTGTAGACTTTGCCGCTTGGCTATCTGTACCTACAGATTAATTATTTTGTTCAGAAAAGCTTAAGTAAAGAGGGCATCAAGAAGATCGATAACGATATTAAAAGGATGCTCTAGAACCAAATACTCCAGAACACAATAACCTTCTATAGTTAGAATTGTTGCCACTTCTCAGTTAAGTCTGCATTAGAACACTAGCGGTCTGAAATGTTGGGCATCAAAATGTCTATTTTCGCACAAAGAAAAAAGCTGTGAAATAGGATTAAGGCAGCCATAAGATAATCATTCTAGGCTACAATTTGTGGCCTCTGATCATCAAAACCAGCGTTGGAATATAAATTAAATCCATTGGAGTTTAGGATCCTGCTAAGACCTAGAACAATTCTTGTCAATATTTAAATTAAAATACATGATCAGGTTGTGTAATGCCACCTAGTGGATTAAAGCAGCTATAGCAAGTTCTATCACGTATGGTACACCACACACTCATCAATTCAATAAAATGTGTGTCTGTGTTTGATTTAATTTAATTTATGGACTGTAAAGTAAACATTTTACTCCAAATATTGAACTGTAAATATTACTGTTTAAAATATTTACATAACACTATAAAACCAAAAGGTAGTACTGTCACAGTGATCACAGTCAAAGTTAGCATATATTTCAAGTCAAAACAAAATGTCACCATTGGGACAACATATTGTTTGTTGTAGCCTGCCACAGTTAGTGGAGCTAAAAATGAGGATAGTCATGGCAGCGCTGTGTAAAACCAGACACAGACACAGTCCGTTACTAGTACATACCTAATATACACTCTCCCTCTTTTTTTTCTCTCTATCTCACACACAAACACACACATAATTTTTTTAGATCATTATTTACCCCTACGGAGACTTTCCCAACAAATGATTCAGCATTCAGAAGGACACATGCATGATCCAGAGAGCCGTCATACTAGACACCGAGTATGGTCTCAGGCCGTGCTCAGTACCAGTACTTTAGCTTGGCTGGGGTAGTCTAGGTCACAGTGGACCCGACAGGTGTGTATAGCGTGGGGTAGCCCTCATCAAAGCCATCATGGTGAATGATGGTGAAAGTTACACCATCATGGTGATCGATGGTGGAGTTACATCTTTTTTATGGCAGTCCCTGAACTCTGGTGTGGTTTTGGTTGTGGAAAAAATACAGACACACATATATTCATATAGGTACAAAGACAGTAGCAGACATAATAAAAAACACCTTTGAATGCACTCACCAAGAAACGCACACACAAACATTCTCTACATTTTCCATCCTATGCTCTCTCTGTGTCACTCTCTGTGTGTGTCGCTCACTATCTCTTTCTCTATCTCTCTTTCTCTCTGGCTCCCTCTCTCCTCCCCCCCTCCACCCTGCAGCTGCCTTTTACCCCTTTGATTTCCGTCTCGGGTTAAGTGGTGTTGTTGGTGGTGGTGGTGGAGTGGAAGAGGGAAGTGGGTGGATTTGGGTATTTTGGCACTAACCATTACACTATCATGTCCCCTACCTCTCTTGAGAGGCAGAGATGTAGAACATTGTGGTTCAGGGCTGGCTAGGTGCTGCTCTACAGGTTAGGACAGTAAGCACAGACACATACCTCTAGAGTCTAAACTGTACTGCCATTCCAGACCAGAGCAGAAGGGGCGCTGATTAATAACATGCAGGAATACGCAGGGATCAGAGATCATTAGAAGACAGAGATGAGAACCGTTCCAACAACAAACTGAATAAAAATGCTTACAGCTGAGGAGAAGGTTGTGTCAAAGAGAAGCAGGACACAGGATTAAGGGCACACTTCTCTGAAGAGCTACACTTGAAGGTTTTTTTCTTGCACACCTTCCTGCTCTTTTAGAGATCAGTGTAGTGTCAAGGTGGCAGCTAGGGAGAATAAAACATCACCTCAAACCCCAGCCCCTGGCTCACTGTTCCTCTGTCTGTATTACAAGTGTACTTGTATGTACGTGTACGTGTGTGTGTATGAAATGTACGTAACCGAAAAGCAGAACAAATGAGTTTTGAAGTATACAACTGAACCATTCAGTGTGCTGTGATTTGGCAGCAGGTGTGAAGAGTAGTGTGGAGGGATCTCAGACACATTTCTCACACACTATTCTGTTAGTTTTCAATGGTGGAAGAACCACAGAAAAATCTGGTGCCACTCGCATGTGAGCAGAGATGGTTATTCTGTTAAAAGATGACTGTTTACGCTTGTGACTAATAGACATTTATACATGAAGTAATTTTACTTTTATCCAAAGCATCTTACAATATGCTGCACAGCAAAAACAACCATAAGAAACAGAACACAAGGTTTGTCCATGTGCTTTTTATTGTATTCTTGTATATGAATCTGTATTACTACTGTGTATGTTCTATTTTAATATGTATGTTTGTATACATATGTATGTCTTTTTTCAGTTTATATAGCTATACGAGTGTGTGTATGTGTTTGTTTATAGGGTGAAAATATTCCTCTTGCTCTCTCTCTCTCTCTCTCTCTCTCTCTCTCTCTCTCTCTCTAAAACTGGATTAAACTTAACAGGCAGGACATGTTTGCTTCTATGAAATAGAGCTCATGAATGAGAGCTTCTCTTGGGATTTTGAGGTAACTCGTTAATTCAGAAAAACAGAGCAGAATTTATTTTTTCCATGAAAACTTTTCTCAGAATAATTAAATCTCATTAAATCTCATTAAATTAATT
>JAOPJO010000025.1:11315150-11331119 GCA_027123675.1 Molva macrophthalma | reverse complement strand
ATATGTGTGTATTTCTTCGTTGTCACTCATCTGTGAGAGGACTGAAATGTGCAAGAGTGCAACTACCAGTGTTTCAACAGCGCATACGCGGGAGGGCCGACCCCTTGAGAACCCCCCCAACCACGCTCTCCCTATTTCCAAGTCGTAACATGACGTGTGTCGTTTATTAGTAGCGTTTCTATCTGGCAAAGCTGGGTTTGGATGGCGGTTCTGCTGACCTCAGTTCCCAGAACCACAGGCTTCCTCCTCGCAGACATTGCTTTTTTATCCCGCAAGGATGGGCACTTGTTGTGTGATCCTGCAAGAGCAGAATCGAAATGACCTTCCCCAACATGAATACAAGAAGCTCCTTACCGCAGGTGTCACAGTGGTGCGTTTTGTCCCCAGCGTGGCGCACCTTGTGCTTCAGCAGCTTCCTCTGCATGTTGAAAGACTTTCCACACTGGTCACAGGTGAATGTCTTGTCTGTGGCGTGGGTCTTTTTGTGGTCTTTGAGATTGCTGAAGTTGCTGAAACCTGGTAAATAAAGTAAAGAAAAGGTCAGTGAGGTAAAACTACAGTCAGGGTTGTGTTGCCTTTGTTGATTTCGATTTGGTTTGGTTCTGTAAATACAGCAGCGATGTCAAATATTTTGTGTCAAGTAAAATGACTATGGGTAAAAAACTTGTATAAAACATTGTGTCTTGAGTGTAGTTTTGGCCTCTGTGTCTATGCTTAACAAAATGTATTTGTGTTTGAATTAATATGCTTATGCAAAAAAAAACTTTACCTACCTCTGCCACATATATCGCACAGGTGTGGCTTCTGCCCGGTGTGGACCACAATATGCCGCTGGACGTCTCCTGCTGCAGCAAAGCTGGGATTCAGAAAATGGTTTAAGTACTATGCATGTCATTGACGATCCTTGACAATGCACCAATGCAACATCAAACCTCATGTCAGTAAGCGTACCTCTTCCCGCATAGCTCACAGATGTATGGCTTCTCTCCAGAGTGCCGGCGCAAGTGTGTCTGTAAGTTTCCAGCCTGGATTTAAAGGGGAAAGGAGAGCAGTAGTCTGTGTTTTGTGAGAGTTCCAAATGGAAAGTATACAAATACTTAACAGTACATTGAAGAATGCAGCGTCCCGACGTTACCTGTGAAAAGTTTTTGCCGCAAATGTTACACTGAAAGGGCTTTTCACCTGGAGAGGAAAAATGTGTGAAGTAAATAAAAGATAACTCTTTTACACACTTCTGCCATTTGTGTTTTTCCATCTGTTGTAACATTATGTAGACCTCAATGTATTGTGTATGAAGTATACATACACAACACATTGAACATAATGTAAAAATCAATGCATTGTGTATGGAGTATAAAAAACAATACAATGATTTCAATATAATGCTAAAATCAATGCATTGTGTATGGAGTATAAATACCGGTATGAGAGCGTTTGTGAAGCTCCAGGTTGCTTGGGTGTTTGAAGATCTTTCCACACACGGTGCAGCAGTACTGCTTGTGTCCCGTCTGCTTCGGGGGGTCAGAGGTCTTCTTTGGGTCGTCTTCCTCGTGGTCCGCAGGGGGGGGACTGGGTAGCTGGGTTTCGGGCGCTGCCTCCTGAAGCTCCTCTGTGTCCTGTGATGGGCCATCTGTGGCAGGAACCTCCGGCTCTTGGCTCTGAGTGGGAGGCTCCTCCTGGTGGATCTCTCTACTGGGCAAGCACAGCACCGGCTCGCTGAGCGACTCAGCATACATCTCTTCCAAGGCCTTCTGGGACCGCAGGTAGTTGTACTTCTTCAGGTACAGTGTCTTCTTGGGGCGCACCAACTTGTTGAGCGAAGAGTCTGCCGATTCGGGGGCTGAACTGGGGGCTGCAGCCGACGGTGCCGTGGATGCTGACGATGTGTCGGTGGTATTCTTTTCCACCATCGTGGCCCCGCATGAAGGGCTTTGATGGGCCGTGCTAACGGAGCACACAGGGGTGAGACTCTGGGTGCCTTGGTGGATCACAAGTGGTTGACTCTGCTGTTGCTGATCTCCCACGTCCAGCAAAGGGCTAGGGCCTTGATTTGATTCTTGGTTGTTCTGTGCTGCACTCTCTTTAAAGTACTGCTTGCTATAGAAGTTGCGGAGTTTGTAGCCATGGACCAACTGCTTCTCCACAGGAGCCTGTGTGCCATCACAATTTGAGCTGCTATGGCGTGCTGGAAGGGGCAGCCTTTTAGGGTCTGAGTTGTTGTTGCAGCCCGATCTTTGAGCTTCCGATGTAGGGCAGTGGAGGTCTATGTGATGGGGAAGCCCCCCTCCCAAGAGGCAGTCATGTTCAGAATTTAGGAGAGAGAATGACGTGGTATCTGCTGGTGGAGGACATGGTTTGAGGAAAGCATTGCACATGCTCTGGAGGTTTGGGACCTGCAAACACTGGGCGATGTCCAGAAGAGCCTGGACGTTATCCTGGTTGATGTCCAGATGGGAGGTGTACATATAGTCCAGAACTTGTCCGATGCCACTGACATCTTGAATAACCAAGTGAAACACATCATTCTTCTGACTGGGGGAGTTTTGGAACAAGGACCTAGAAATATTAAGTTATCATTATCATTTAGGTTTAAAATATGTTATCAATATATATTATAAATAATGCAAAGGCACCTGAAATAAGAACTGAAGGCAGCCAAGACATTTTTGTGAGCTTTGAAGCAGACACCTTTGACCACAAGCATGCAGTCACAGAGCAGACCCTGGATCCTCTGCTCTTGTAGTTGCTGAAGAAGATGAGAACTGTGACTGGACAGCGTATCCATGGTCGCTCAACTGTTGAACGACGGAGCCATCAAAACAACTAATGGATAAATGCCAACAACATGAAAAAAATAATAAGAAAAATTAAAATAATGACGATAACAACTTTGTTGAATAGATCGGCGTAGACATGAAATACAATATAAGATCCGGTCGGACACCCGTTTCGGTTTGCTCAGAGACCAATCATGAAAAAATTCGACAAATACCGCCAAAGCTACTAGGATTTGCATGCTTTAAGATTGTGCACGGTTTCGAAGAGTCATTTCCAACCACAATATTTATTTGGATAAGTTAGCGGAACTATACTTCATCCCCATTGCATGAAGCTACAACAAAGCTTCATACTTGCAAAATATATATATAACCCAATGTGTTGTCAGCCACTCACCTTTTATTTGCTTGAGTGGTCACTTTTTGTACGTATCTCACTTCCGGGTCCATCGTGTAATTCGCACTATTTACATATAACTGGCTGCATGTATGTATAATATTATTGACACGTAATATAAATGGTTCAACATTTAAAATTTGATATATATTATTTAAAAACACGGATCGACGTAATTGCCAAAACTACACTATTAAATGCGCATTTTTTCACAAGCAGGAACTATCCACCTCGGAACGTTTGATTAGGCTATGTTGGCTTACAGAGCAATGTAGTGTGTAGCTACCGTTTCGGTCTCACTGTGGTCACGTGTGTTTTGGAAAGTTTTTCCCAACTGGAGTATTCTCACTACACGTCTCGCTAACTGTAGAGAACAAATGTCTTACGAACAGGGGCTTTATTCCGATTTAATATATATTTTTTCAGCAGTTGGTGCTTTGTGTTACTGCTAATTGTTAGCCTCAGGTCAGCTTGCTAATTTTAGCTTATGTTGTAGAGACGTGGTCGATGTGATAATATCTGCTGTTATACATTCCCTAAGGTCATATTTTTTATGAATGAGTTCATTAGTTTAAGGGGAGATAGTTATCAACATGGTATTTTTCACCTGCAATGCGTGTGGCGAATCGCTGAAGAAAGCCCAAGTTGAGAAGCACGTGAATATGTGTAGAGGATGCGAGGTTCTTTCTTGTATAGACTGTGGGAAAGACTTTTGGTAAGTTAAATATAAATGAAATACACTATTTTAAATTCACTGGGTTGATATTAACATCGCCGTGCACTATGATCGTCGGTTGATATTGTGTTTGTTACAATTGGTTGACAACAGGGGCAATGACTATAGGAATCACATAAAATGCATTAGTGAAGACCAGAAGTATGGAGGGAAGGGCTTTGAGGCGAAGTCTAACAAAGGGGACGTGAAACAGCAGCAGTGGCTCCAGGTAAACGAAAATGCAGATGGATGTCTTAACGACACCCATATTTTATATTTATCATACATAAAAAAAGTATGGCCATGTTGTTGGACAAGAATCATGGTTTCTGATCATCAAATTCTGCCCTCAATTCTGATCATCAAGTTCAATCAACCAAAAATCTAATTTGGTATTTTTTTTTATCTCAGAGGATAAATGATGCCATGAACAAACCAGGAGTAAGTCAAAAGATGAAGGACATCCTCAGTCAAGTCAGTTCATATGATAACGTCCCAAGAAAGAAAGCTAAGTTTCAGGTTGGTGATTATAAAAAAAAGAAACCACCTCACTGTATATATTTGTATTGATGTTGTATGCTGAAGGCTTGTAGTAGGTAACTCATTGGTTTGTGTTCCTATTACCATGTGGCTACTCATCAGAACTGGATGAAAAACAGTTTGAGAATTACCAATCCTAAACTACAGGACGAAGTCTGGGAAATCTTTTCTGCTGCTACAACCAATGTAAGACATTTCATCCATTCAACAAATATGCTACTGGCTTTTAGTCTACTCCAAACACCCTCCATCTCCATCAATGGTAAAGCGTTTAACCAACAACTTCAAGTAGATGCCTTTCATGTATAACTAGAATATGGTGGCATAATTATTTAAATGCTTGCTCTGTGTAAATTACATTGAGATCTGTCCAGTCATTGTACAGTACAGTCCAATCACTCTGTATTCCAAGCCACAAAACCTTTATTTCTTATATTGAACAGACATTGTTGAATTGCATAACATTGGCAGCTTTGCATATGTTTTCCTGTGATGAATACTTAAGTATATGTGTTCACATCCATCTGCACTATCTGCATCCATTTATAATTTAAAAGGGAGCAGAAGCCTCAAAGCTGAATACCACACCCGAAGATACTCCAGCTGAGGTGAAGGTACAGAATGGATCATTAGAGGAGCTGGCTCCTAAAGAGGAGAAGAAGAAGCTGAACAAGAGGGAGCGTAAAGAGGCCAGGCAGCAGAAGAACGGGAAGACGAAGAAGGGTGCCGAAAATGGCCCCGCCGTTGAACAAGGAGAAAAGGCAAAGAAAAGAAAACATGCCTCAGAAGATGAAAATGGAGAAAAGAATGGACAGAGTGATGGAGACGAGACGGCTACAAAGAAAAGGAAGAAAAGCAAGGACTGCTCTGAAGGTAAGACAATGCACAGGATTTTTTGTAAAAAATTTCTGCGTCAATATAATCTGAATGGAGACTCAAACATCACATCTATAATAATGTTTTTTTTGTGTAGTTCGGGAGCATTAAGGCAGGCTGCAGATGAGATACAGTTTAATAACATGTTTTACTTGGAGTCATTTTTGTATTAGCTAGGGTAGGCAATTTATTTTAGAAGCATTTTGGGTCATTTGTCGAAATTGTCTTTCATTTCGACAGCAATCAATAAATCAAAAAAACATTATATCTTGTCTTTTTAAATGTTTTAATGATTGGATGGCCTGTCTGTCTTCCTACTTACCTAGCTTTCTGCAGACACTTTGCCTGTACACTAATTGCGCATGGCCGGAGTCTTCCACAAGGCTTGGCAGACCTATTGCTACAGATGGCAAGCTAGTCATGTGTTCTTGCGTGAGTGGCTTTGAAGGGAGTCCTAAAGCGAGGGGTGGAGTTTTTTCGGTTGGATATTTTCAAAAACTAGCTTACTTGGGCTAGTTTATCCAAATTGCCTACCTTAGCTTTAATATCATTTTTTTTCTCATGTTTGGATTTTTCCTAGATGACCAGGATGAAAGCCAAATGGCAGATGAGGTTGAGGAGCGAGAAGCTTCCAAAGGTAACATATTTCATTTATTTTTTTCATGTATTGGTATATGTATTTGAAGAAAGAGTCACTAGGTGTCAGTGTTGGGGATTTCAATTCATGCCATTTTATTTATATATTTATCTATCACTTGTTTAATGTGATAATCAAATGGGTGGTAGCTGGATACCTGGTGACCTAAGAACCTTGTATTGATTGATAATTTAATGCATGTTCTCTGACTCCAGGCAAATTCAACTGGAAGGGAACAATTAAGGCCGTCATCAGACAATCACCTGACCAAGAGCTTTCGGTGAAAAAACTCAGGAAGAAGGTGAGAACTTTTATTTCAGAGACACCATACATTTTGTCAACGACCTCAAACCCAACAACCTGATAACATAACATGGAAAATATACATTTGTTAGATGGCTCAATCTGATGTTTTGTTAAAACAGGTTTTGGCAGCGTACTACTCTTTCAGCGGTGAGAGCAATTTCAAATCAGAGGAGCAATTGTTGGCCCTTTTCAACAAGAAGATCAAGGGAAATCCAAAATTCAAGGTTTTGAAAGACAAAGTTAAACTTGTAAATTAAAATCCACTTCACTTATGCAATTCCCAAACCATCCATTTTTACATCCCTGTTTCTCCTGGTCTCTATGACCTGATGCATTTGTTAAGCATCTCAAATATTAAATACTTTTATTACAAAATTGTTGTATGTGATTTGTTATATAGTGCAAATAATGTGAACCATTTTAATACATATTGACAATTTGATAATTGATAATTATCCACCAGTAGATGTTGTGAAATGTAATGATTTTAAAAGACGGTTACTTGATATGTCATTTATTTTACTTATTTGTCGTCAAGTGATGCCATCCATGTTTTTTAAAGATGGTAACTTTATATCAAATGGCCTCATTTTTTTAACTTGTGTGTCGTAAATTGATTGAATTGTTTTTTTTAATCTATAAGTGAGTTTGCCCATATTGCTTTATATGCGATATATAGATAGATATTTAGACGCTCTATTGCACATTCTGAGGCCCAAGGTAAGGCTGGGAAAAGGCACCTTATCTGTGGGATTGGATGTTGGATGGGGGAAAGGAAAGGGGGATAGGTGCACCTGAGGTGAATTTGACTCTCACACGGAACAGAGCTAATGCACATTCCTCGGCACCCAGAACGGGGTTCACTTGGCCAGGCACACAGAAGCTCCATAGAAGGTTGATGCCTGGTGTCAGCCTCAGGTGAAGTTTTAATGCTGTCTGATTTCCCACTACTAGAATGAGTAGCCTCTCTACCCTGTATATACACACGCACACGCACACACACACAGCACTACAGGAGGAAATCTGCCCAGCTTTATGAAGCTCTGCTAATCCTTGCAAGTTTAACACTGATACTCATTCATCACTCTACTTACTTGTAATAGTATATTGCATACTTGGGTATTAGTGAAACTGTTACTCAAGTTTGCTAGTATTAAAATGGGGTTTGCTGGCCCACAGTAGATGTCTAGATTTTTGGGGGTTTAAAATCCAGACTCAACACTGTACTGTTTAAAAAAGACTTGCTCAGTTGAAACTTGCAGACAATATAGCATAATTTGAACAGTTGAATCGGTTGCATCTAAAAGTAGAATCCTGCTAAATGTTAATATTGAGAGCAATGGTAAAAAGCATAGGCCTACTCTATCGATCCATATATATATAAAAACATTCCGAGTAATTAGAACAGACTATAATTACTCGCCTTTCCAGTCCAATCTCCAGGTGTACTGTTGCACTTTATGAACACGTTTGATCATATTTCAGTGGCAGCTTTGCGCCTAGTGTTGTGGAAAGATTATTTTATGTAGCAATTCGATATTAAGGCCATATTTTCTTACAGCCAATTATTGGAGGTCTGTTGGTGTGTATACGTTAGACCAGGTGGCTTTCATTGACCAAAACTCTGTTTTCATTACAGAGCCCTGATACCACCATGGTTACTATTTTCAGGTATTAACCAGTAAATTATGTCGAACTAACAATTTGACTAAATGTAAGAATGAATCATGCAAATTCTGCATGAATAATTAAGGCACACAATGCAGCAAACCGGGGATGAAGTGGTTTCCAAAAACGCTAATCGTTGCGTTTAACGCTACGTCACCAACCTGCCCCTACAAACAGGAAGTAATGTGGAACCGAGAGGCTAACCCATAACTGTTTTAAATAAGGTGTCTGTATCTAGCAATTCAATAAAAAAAGACATGCTCGACAACAGTGAACTTGCAACTTTACGAAACAGATTTAGGAGAGATGCGGAACGTCTTCTGCAAGGATCTACATTGGATGACAATGAGGAAAAGGGTAAGGCAAGCGTAATAAGTGTTAGCTGTAACTTGGTCTGTGGGTGATCAAGTGTTGAATATGAGCATTATATTGTACCAAGACTTCAGATTCAATACTACAGATACACATCAGATACCACAGATATAAATTATCGATTGGTAGGCCTATATATATTCCATATCCCAACCTGGTAACCGTTAATGTTCGTAGAAGTAACGATTTCAGTCGGAATATACGTAACGTTATATCTGTTGATAACACAGCATGACGCTTAGCTGGCATTTGAATGCGTACAGGCCCTATAGTTCATCCGAAAGTTATGTTTTCATTTGAAAATGAAGATAACCGTACATATCAACATTGCCGGGAATATGTGAAGCTTTTAAGGCGTCAAACAGAGGACTCTTAGTGAGCGGGTAGGATGGGCAATTGTCTAAACTCAATGCCCTGTGGAAGGACTCCAGCAATTCTTAATTGTTTTGATTGTAGGCGGACCTTGTCAGCACTAAAAGCAACATGATAAGACATCTACCATGTCCCGCCTTAACGGTTAATTAATATGGATAAAAAAAATAGCAAACAGCTCACCCCTCGTTTGACTCTTGAATGATTCATGTTGCAATGATTTTGCCAAATGGAGTCAGGTATTATGTGTAATTCTTCATCAGGGTCTGAGGTCTTGGTTCTTGCATGCCCAGCAGTTTTTTCTTCTGCACATAGGAATGCGTAGGCTGACTCTGTTAGTATCTGTTCAGGGCATGGATTTCGTACTAGACTTTTCAGGGCACAGACTTACTTGCCTTGATACTTCAACAGCTGATGTTGATACATTTAATCAACCACTAAAGTATGGAGTTTAAAAGCCCTCCTTATCTCAAAGATGCCTATCTGTTTCACCAGAATGTGTGAGCTAGATTGAGATGATTCTCATATTCTGGAGGAAATCCAATACTTTACTGTAACACTGTGGCTCCTTTAACGTGGTACGACTTTCGAGGAAGTTCTTTTGAGGTCACGGTTGTAGTTTAAATTGACCATCGCAGAAATATAGAATTTAATTTTAATTTTAAACATCCCTTATATTTAAGTGAGATGAGCTTGTTTATTTATATAGGTCATTTCTTGTTTTGTTGAGGAAAGTATAAAGTCTACACTAAAAGATGTCTGTCTACATAACGTTATTGCAGATATACTATAATATAGTATATCTCACCATCATGAAAAATACAAAATGTAAAATGTAGCCCTACAATACAAAATGTGTGTAAATGCTGGATGTACAAGTGCACAAGGGTTGATGGGGGTCCTTTGGTACAAGGGGAGTCTGGTTTTGAATGAGTGGAGGAGGCAAGAGATCTTTGCGACCCCTCTTTGTCTGGAAATAATGGATGGGCCTTAATGGTTCCTGGCCTACACAGCAGCTCTTATAGTCCTATGGTTGTGGTGATTTAATATACAGAATTATATGAATGAATACGAATACACTAATACTTACTTAATGTAATTGATTTATCTCTTATTTGTTAAAGGACGATACTGGTCTGCAATCTTCATAACCGTCACTCTGGTCTTTACTAAAACATCTGTTATATCCAACATCCAATATAATTTGTAAAAAATACTTCATGGTACCGATTCTACCGAAGAGCACACAATGTGCACACAGTGTGTGCACACCTGCCACGAATAAAAACAATATACCTTTCGCCTTTTCAATGTGCATTGCATCAAAAACAAAAAAAGGAATCACCATCCAGGTACCTAACAAAATGTTATCAAAAAGACCAAACTTCTACTGCTATTGTTTACCTTTGTGGCCGGTGCGTTCTTGGGAAGGCTCTGCGCCAGAATCAGCACAACAAAGTGATTTTGGCGAATTATATTAGTAACGGAGGAAGGAAGATGGTTATGATGGTTTCTTCACAGACCGGTATTGTCCATTTAAAGGGGTTGTTCCCTAACTCACTCGGAAGTGGCTGAAAAGCGTAAAAAGTGTCATTGGAGAGGATGGTTTGCACTGCAACCTTGTGTTGCCATGGAGGTTCCCACTGGAGCCGCCCGGCCAGCGGGTCCTTGGTTCACACACAGGGCCCTTTCTCTGTGTAGGGTTCACATGTTCTCCCTGTATTCATGTATGTTCCTCTGGGGACTTCTACCTCCCCACACATGCAGGATAGGGGACATGCTTGTTAAGAGACTAAAGGATGAATATCTAAGGAAATAGGCAAGGGAGTGAAGTCAAGCATGACATAAAGAAGAAAAAGCTTGTGTTCTTTCTCAGTTTGGGATATGGGAATAAAATGTGCTCAAATAGGTTGTATAACGCAAGTTAGGCTACCAAATTCAACTATGCATCTTGGACACCAAAGAAGTGAATAAGGACATATTTGCAGACTTCAAACAGTCTTGTATCTTTATCTTTTAAGGTCAAAAGGAAGAAGAGGCAAAACCTCTCCCACGCATTAATAGACATTCTGTCTTTTGGATAATGGCGTCCGCGGCTGTCACATACTATGTCGACTTCCTGAGCGTTCTCATGCAGAACGAAGACATCAAAAGGTGAGGATTGCAGTCTAGTACATTCCCATTCATTCACATCAAACATTTCTATCAACAATAAGTTAAACACTTATGTGCATTTATAACATTATTATGTTAGAAAACTGTCAGTGTTTCCTCTCCCTCTCTCTCTCTCTCTTTCACAGTTGGTGGTTTAATGTGGGTTTGACACTTCTTGGTATCTGCCTTTCCCTGGCCGCGTTTTGCATTGTGTACCTGGAGTGGTATAAAGGTATCACGCATTATGACCAGGAATACCCTGCCATCCCCCCCATTACCACAGCAGCCTTCATTGCAGCTTCTTGCAGGTAAAATCACCAGTTATAGGAAACATAAATTAATCTGTTCTGTTCTGTAATCAGTTAAAGTAAACTCTCTCTTGTCAGTAAACAGTTGGCCCATAAACTTACTTTTGAACAAATGTGTCTTTCGTGAATGGATTACAATGAAATAATTACGTGTTATCATGCCTTTGATTGATCTTTCTTGCTTTAATGGAAATGGTTGCAGCAACAAAGTGCACATTTTCTGAAGCAATGTATTTTTCTGTTTTTTCAGTTTGAACATAGCACTGTGGCCAGTCTGGTCCTTCTTCACACCACTCATCCTGTTCACTCAGTTCATGGGCATAGTGATGCTCATCTCTTTACTTGGCTAAGATAACCGGTGAGATTTGTGAAACACGATCAACAAATTCTGAGTACAGTACTGTCAAATGTACTCAATGATTTAAATCCACTCCTTTTGTTGCAGTCCGTGAGCCTTTTAAATTCAGTACAGAGTTTTGTTTGTTTCATTTACCTTCCTATTTCAACGTGATTTTATAAATATATGTTTGTACCAGAGCTGTGCAGAGAGGTTATAAATCCGAAGCTAAAACCAAACGAATAAATTGATATGCCAAAAAACGGGTCAGAAAAGAATATTTGAGACTTTTCTATCTTTGAGGTTATGAATGTCACTCGAGAAGTGAGCAGAGACTGAGAAGAAAACATATTGATAGGGATATAGTTGATTGATTTCTGAAATGCACTAATGCATCACATTTGTACCATTATTCACCACCTGCTCTATGCTGCACAATAACGGATTCAAATAATTTTAGATACATTGATTTTAAATAACAAAACACAACATAAGCTGTTTGGTTTTTCAAAAAGCTAATTATTTATTTAAGTAGCATATAAATCTTTCACAAAAGCAAACATTGTTTGAATGGAGAGAAATGTTCTTGCTACAACTAAATTGCACACTTAACTAATGTTTTACAGTTGGACTAAATTAACCTACACCTTAACTATTGCTTTACCACCTATTGTAATATTTGATATTGAAGAGGGACTTTGCCATTCGATTATGATGTTTCTGTGTTGTGTATAAATACTCCATTCAACTAAATGTGTCATAGTATTTGTTGAAACATTACGTTGATTAATAATCACAACTGTATACAACCAGATTTGCCATTTGGGTGGGCAACGTCATTGAGTTCTACTGGATTAATTAACATTGACTTTTTTTTATAGAATAATACAGAAATTCTTGTCAACTTGTTGTTCTTTTGAGTACATATTTGACTTGCATATATTTTGTATTTTATGTTGTTTTTTTTTACAAAGTTGGAATAATGACCGTATACAATATTTGTATAACTTTTTAAAATGTTCCTTTTTGATATATTATTTGATTAAAATGTATTTAATTTCTACCACTGGATTTGTCCAACTTGATAATGGCATTTCATCACTATGTATTATGACAGTTTCTACTTCAACTATCATTACACAATGGGTGAATATACTCTTACTTGGTTTTATTTGACATGCATTTTATGATCCTATCAGGACCCACTAGTGAGTTGGTGGAAAATGGTAGACAAGGCTTTAAATCTAAAACAGATTCAACTTGTAGGCCTGCATAAGGAGTTGACATGAGGATGAGGAAATGGTAAAACAATTAAGCTGGCTTTATTACACTTTTTTTCTCCATTATGAATAAACAGGCCAGTGACCGGACTAGGGTCACCCCATTTAGCAAATGAGCCAATCGCCACATCCCTTGTTGAAGCTGGATCGCTTGGTCCTATAACCATAGATATTCTAGCATGACAATTATTGATCTGACTAACGTCCGCAATCTATTGGTCAACAGCAAAAGAAACATCCTATACTACTTAAGTAGTGCCCATATACCGTATGGTAGCGCCATTAGCCTACTTGTTGAACCTTATTACAGTCTATCTACGGTTGAGCGTCACTTTGGTTGGCCCTAACATCGAGGAGGCCTTTATTACTTGCAGAAAGACAAATTAAAGGGACATCATCAATGTTCACGTTAATGTGCAAAGCAATCAAATCAACGTGTTTATTGGATGATCAAACACCTTTAAGGATGCTGTGATGACGGGAGGATAGGCCATTACCTAGCTCGTTGATTGACAAATCGATACTATGCGGATGGTCTGGCAATTCAGTGAACACCTCGGAGCCACAAAAACAAGAGTACAAATGCTTAATCACCTTTGAATACTCGTGAATCCATTGTTGTATTTTTCCTCGCACTCATGAATGCTGACCAGCAAGACCTTCAAAATAAAGGTATTTTTTCAACGGTAGCATGCGGCATGTGTCTTCATTTAGGCACATCCAGGGAGAGCGACCTATATATGAATGGGGTCAAATTCAAAGTTGTACTCGTTTAGTTCCACTAAATCTATATTTGTACGACGTCAATCACAAATTAATTAGTTTAGTCTATCAAACGCGTTTATTCAATTTTTTATTTTTTATTTTTTATTTTAACAACCCCAAAATGTGTTATAGCTCCTTAATCCATAGGCCTAAAGCATATCTTAAAGATCTGGACTCACATGCAAAGATCTGGAATCGGGTGGTCGGAGCTTTCCTTTGATAGGTGGATATTTGGTTAGTATGAAGCGTACATCTTAATCAGGTTCAAACAAATAAGACCTGTAGCATTTATATTGCATTGCATTGATGTGCACCTTTCGACCAGCCACCAACTCACACCTGTAAAGAGTCTCACCTTTCTGAAAGGTATTTTTCCTTCTGGTGGGCCTGACACCCGATATCCACACTGAACGGAATTCAACAGAGATTTAAAAGGACAGTGGTCGCGTTTCCAATAGACTGAATGGCAAATATCTGAATAGAATTAACTCGTTTTTATTCTGAATAATCCGGCGTTCTGTGAATGTTCTTTTTTCAACAGTTGGCAAGGAAAACAGATGGCTGTTTAAAGAGGATCTTTGATTACATCTCACATTTTGTATTTTCTTCGAATCGGATAGTCCTCATTCAAAGAGGTAAAGTAATTCAAATATGACAACAACAAGTGCATCCATTCTATGGCTGGACATTGAATCTATGTGTGACCACTGAACCGGCCATGAAGATTGAATGAGCATGTTTGGCACGGCGGCTGTCGGTCTGAATCCTCACATTGTAGCAGCGCGTTACGCACTTGGCCTCCCCCGGACGCACTTATAGCGCACAGGATTGACTTTGCTCTTCTCTTGGGACTGCGGTGTCATACTTTTTTTGCCACCATGGTGGAACACAGTGGCCTGGATATTATGTGTTTAAACAAGTATTGCAACAGCTCGTCCTCGTCGTCCAGCTCCGAGCACGAGAAGAAGATATTCACCAAGATAAAACTAAACTTGTCGGCGGACTATCCGAGAAAGAACTCGGAGATCCTCAGTGGCCAATATGGCACCAATGTGCTCCTGATCGGGTTGGCGCTGATGCTGGCCATTGCCCACCATGGCCCCTCTGTTACGGAAGAGAACCTGTTGTCTTTTATCACATGCCTTATGATCATCCAGTTGATGTGGATGATGTGGTACATCTGGATCAGGGACCGAAAGAGCGACCTCCAGACGGAGAAAGATGTGCACGCCACGACCTGCTGGATAAGAGGTAAGTCTAAATGTTTAAGGTGAGTACACTTCGCATAAAAAAACATCTGTTTATGATAATAATTCCCAAGCAAAGCTTGAGAATACTTGAGGAAACTCTACTTACTGCGTTTAAGTGATACCACTTCTAACTATGATTGTTCTTTGCTGATAGGTGGTTTGACTCTTCTTGCACTGCTATCATTGATTATGGACGCGTTCCGTATTGGTCATTACGTGGGCTTCAATTCTTGTGTGTCGCATGTGCTTGGAGTCTACCCTGTTGTCCATGCAACCCACACAATAGCACAGGTAGGCATACGTTTAATGACGCCTCTTCTTAAGTATTTTTTGTTGATTTTCTTAAGCTTTGTGGGAAAATACATGTGATTTGTTGAGATATTCGATTTTTTTCTCATCATCAATCATTTCCTAATTTCTATCTATGTTAAATATGTTTAGCATTTCATGTTGGACTTATTCATAGGCCTCATATTCATCTCAGTATTTGTTGTGTTCATGTCTTTCGGGTTTATTGCTTAAGGTGCATTTTCTATGGTTTCACATCAAGGATGTCATCAAGAACTTTGAAACATTTGAGAGGTAAGCACAAAGTGTTAAGTATGTGTTATTTTAGAAACCTGAAAGAAATGTAGACTCAAAGTCCCATGTTTACCCTGTTTAACATAATACTATTACTTCAATTGGACCTTTCCATTCACTAACAGTCATCTATTCCTCCTCTAAATTTGTTCCCCTTGTCTTCAGATTCGGTGTAATCCACGCCGTATTCACCAACCTTCTCCTGTGGTGCAATGGAGTGATGTCAGAAGCGGAACACTTCCTGAACAACCACAAGAGAAGACTGTATGCACTAGGCTATGGAAACCTCACCATAGGTAAGGGCCAAGGGGTCGATTGCTGGCTTGTACCTCCAAGGAAAATACAATAGTCCACTTGAGAACTCACCTCAATGGATACATGAACGGGGAGAGAGGGGGAGAGAGGGTTACGCCAGGGGAGGGGAGGTGGGTCAGACATCGCCAACAGGTCTTGTTTGTGTTGAGCACCTCTCTATTAGGTTTCAAGAGGCACACAGCAACCCTTTCCCCACACCCCAACCTCCGCTATCCTCCTCATCGTGCCCCCCCCCCCCCCCCCCCCCGCGGGGGGGCGGGCGGGGGGGGGGGGGGGGAGGGACAGCCACGGGGGGGGGGGGTGGCGGGACGGGGAGAG
>JAOPJO010000025.1:11289055-11302577 GCA_027123675.1 Molva macrophthalma | reverse complement strand
GGGGGGGTGAATGTAATTGTTGATTATCTCTGAGTAGATATGAGGGTGACATTGTACATGATCGATAATTCTCTAAAGGTGCTGTTCAAACTGTCATCATCAAAGTCAATACAAGTGGGTAAATGAGCTGTTTGTTCCACTTATTCGTCACCTCCGGATTATCAGCTACCATTTATTGGCTTCATTGATTTATTTCAAAGTATTTGTTGGGCTATGTAATCAATCAAGATGCCATTTCCACAATGGTGTGTGTGTGGCTGAACAGTTAAACAGATAAACTGATAAGATGGTCACTGGTGTCAAAGGTAAACCATTCATTGGATGTTCCTGAAGGGCATGAACCACAAAACGGTTTAAGAGTATGGATTTGGTTTAATTGAAAGGAATACGCTACAAATTAAGATATACAATCGTATCATGTTATCATGTTATACTGTTAAACTAAAATGTATTTGTACAAAGGCTCATTAAAATGTAGGACAGTCGTGGAGTGATATGATAAAGACAATATCACACACTGAAAAATACAAAAGAGAATGACCAAATATTTAATGGTGACAGTATATTCCAGCGCAGTATATCGCACCGCAACTTTCGACAGTTTGGATGTCCAAACCAACATGGCTACGGTGGAGTCCATGTTACCTGACTTGTTGTGAGCACGCCTGGCTGATAGTAGTGTCACAATGGTCCCTCTAATTGGCTAACACTTATAAGGAACAGGCTATGATTGGGTTTTTCTGCAGAAAAACTCAGTAACATGCCAAGGCTGGTTGTTATGACAGAAACCTCAAAGTATTTTTTTATCACATTTTTGGGGGGCGCATTCCTTTATTTAACACCTTGCAAATAGTGGATGTTTTTCGGGGGGGGTTTGCGGTTATATTGTTTTGTGTGGACTATTTGCCTCATCCTGGCAACATGTAAACCAACTGATAAGGAAATGTAAAATGTTCTTCTCCATTATACTGCACTCCACTACTGCCAACATCAGGTTGCTGCCAAAGTTCCATAGAAAAGTTGAGGGGCTTTGTAGTTAATATGAAAGATTATTACACTGCTTTCGTGAATACTGGATTCTGATTGGTCAATTATGGCACGTCTGTTATTTCTGTATACTAGGCCACTATAATGAATAACAGACTGTTGCTATGGACGCTATTTCCAACCATAGAATCTAACAGACTATATTTTTGTAGCAGAAGCAAAAAAAACATTTTTTAATCAATAAATCATTTTTAAATCAATAAAATCATTTTCTGTTGTTCTTTTATGTGTCAAATGATTGATTTCTTTAGTAGGTAGCTGTGTAACAAGCGGGATAATATAACACAAGCCTGTCATCATTGCAAAATAAACCCCTTCAGGGTGATTCAAGACCCCTCCGCTTCGTGTCAGGGTTCCTGCATCACCCTGTCGGGTTTATTTCACGTTTCAATGTCTGGCTCACTGTGCATTATCCCTTACTCAAACGATTGCGGGACAGTAAACGTAAAGATTGTGACATCATCATCATGCATCAAGCTCTGACAAGAGGCCCCCTGAGCTTTTGTGCGGCTGGGCATGTGCCCAGTGTTCCGAGTGATAAGTAATCCATCATCCAAAGGAGACAAGCCTCCCTCACCACTACACTGCCCCCTCTCTGTCTGTTTGTTTGTTGCACGTTTTACAAGCCAATTCTTGGCTTGTAATATGTGCCATGGGGCACATATTTTATTGATTGAGATAAAATGATACTGGCCAAGCAATTCCAGTCAGTTGCCAGTTGCCTCTGATCTGGATCCCAACACCCTTCGTTTTTAATGAAACTCTGCTGTACTGACATTTAAACATTTCTCTCAAAAAAAGACATGTTTTCCTTGTGGCTGTTTTGGCTTTCTGTCTTTCAGTGGGCAGTGTCATCAGATTCCTAAATTACATCTGAGCCTCTGGCAGTTTGAATTCCATTTGATCCTTTTGATTTTCTTTTTCGCTTGCCCTATTTGTGATTCTCCCAGGATTTTCACAAGAGAACCGCATGTGAAAGCCCCGGGTGACATTTAAACTGTTCAAACGTCAGCATTAGAGAACAATACAATCAAACAGCTACATATCTAAACGTTCATCTTTACGCTGCCTCCCTCTGTTGTTGTTTTTTTTGTTGCTTTCCTTGATGAATCGACTAATTCTGTTAACTGAAGCTCTCTGAAGTGATACTGAGCCAACATTGGATTGAGTTGGATAACCTCACATGACACCACGCTCCTGCCGTCTGTGTGTTTGCACGGTCAAACTCACCAGCAGCACGTGTGCGAGAATGCATGCCAGCAAGTGCATGTATAAACCAAGCAGATCCTGTTTCCACTAACCAGTAATCATATTACTGCGCCGCACTACAGTGACTGATGGCACGCGGGGAGTGAGACTTGGGGAGCGACATGAATGATTGATCCACGGGGTGTTAAACATAGGTCTATGACGCAACACATTTAGTGTATCAGCTGAGTGTTTACCAACATTACAGTCATTACTTTTTGCCTCATGATGATGTAAAATACTTCTTTTGTTTAATTAAGAGGCAAGGCAGGGGGATGTGTCCAGAGACAGATTTTATTAGTGCCTTAGCTTCAAACAAACATGTTCTCAACATGTTTTCCACTGTTGATGTATTTCCATGTCAAATTGCTTGGCGTTGAATAATCCTTGAATAAATCATCCATGGACAGACCAATATCCTTTATGTTACCTCCCCTCAAGAAGTTGGCCAGCGGTGGAAGGAGGGGAGGCCCTAAAGACTCTTTGGGAAGTTATTTAATCTGTGCTTCCTGAAGCCATACAATGTTACCTGTAGCAAGCTACTGTGAAAAACGTTGCTCAAATTTCACCAGCAGAGTCATATTATTTCCCCAGATCATCGCTGTATAAATCAAGCACGGCATGCTATGCTGGCAAACACAGCTGATTAAGTGCCCTTGCCCACATAAGCTTTGCAATGCTGAGAGGATTGATGAGTGGCAACAGCCTGTAGGCTCCACGGAAGGATCGATGCTCCAAGTTAAAAAGAACGACCCTGAGGCGGAGAATCAATACAATGGTAGAGATAGAGAACCACATTCAGTCTAGGATTACCAGAGATTATATTTTTATATATATATATATATATATATATATATATGTATGTGCGTAACCATGATACATATACATATACATACATATATACAATTGTAATCTATTGCATTTATATTGCACTTTTTAAGACATTCAAAGCGCTTAACATGGTGAGTGTGTGGGGATATGGCACATCATCTACGTGTGTGTATTATAAATTAATTTCATTGTAATGCAATTCACAACTCTAGTTTAAACCTTAATCCTGTTCGCAACCAAGGTATTGATTTTCCCTTCTTTTCCTTCTGGGGCTGTAAAGGGCTTTCCTTAAGGCACTTCATAGGGAAAATACAAATAAACAAGCAGTTATATAAGGGCCAGTGCTTTAAAAAGTGTTCTGGCTTTACAAGCCTATTTTTGCACTTCTCCCCCGGGAGGGTGTTCCAGAGGCTCTGTCCCACAAAGTCTGTCACCTGGTGTGCTGGGGGTCAGTAGGTGGGGAGACCCCAGGAGAGGATGTAGGTATGGAAAACATGTGCATGGAGGAGGAGGATGATGTAAAAGTGACATGGGTCCACTGTCCTCGGAAGCCAGGGATAGTGGACCAGGGTGGGGCTGAGTTTGGCACCGGTCAGTACCCTGGAAGCAGAGGTCTGCATGTTCTGGGATTACTGTAGTCTGTAGTCTGACAAATGTACTTATTGTAAGTCGCTTTGGATAAAAGCGACTTGCCCTAAATGTAAATGTAAGTATAGTCTAAATAGGGTCTTGTGTCAGTAAGGAGTAATGGCCGGACTGTAGAGATGTGTTTTAGTAAGCAGCTGACAACACCTTCTTTCAGCACCAAACCCATAAACCCTGCTCCAGTCCCAATAAATCAATGGACTGGAATCCAGAAGGACACCCAGGTTGCCGACAACAGAAGAGGCCAATGTAGCATCCATTAATGGTCATGGAAGATCCCCAACCTAGCAGAACAGTGTATTGTGAGCAGCAAACATAATCTCTGAAGTAAAGCTGGGTATCATCAGCATAATATGACATGATGATATGACAGCTGTGCTAGTGGATCATCTCACCAAGAGTGAGTCGATTATGGAAGAAGGTAGAGTATACATATGTATACCCAAACACAGAGGGTATGCTGTGGTTGGTTGGATGCATCAGGTGGAGCCAATAGTCACCAGGTGAGAGCTGTACCAGCAACACTTAGGTAACTAAACATGTGGTCTAGGAAGTGCAGCAGAGAGGTCAAGAAGGACTGAGGTTATTAATGTGATATTAATAAGCAGTGATGAGGTCGGGCAGACAAACATTGTGTTGACATCTAGACAGGGTCTGGTTCGAGGAGGGGGTGCTAGTAGCCTGATGCTGACTAACCTCATTCCCAGGCGTTCATATCTTGCGAAGGAGAACGCTTGGAAGCTTCCAATGTAGTAGTCGCAAGATAGTCGCAAGAGAGAGGGAATGACTTCCCAGGGAGGGATATCTCCCCTGTTAACCGACGTAAGCAGCTCACAGAAAGTAAGAGATTGGAAATAGCTTTTTGGTATAGTAGGAGGGACCAGAGCTGATCTGATGCTATCTGATAATACCTAGCATCCTCTGCGAGACAAGAAGCTTCCTATAGATGGAGTCTTATTTGGCCTGAAGGACGTCCAGAAAACGATGGCAGAAGTTCACAGGAAACCAGGAAGCAGGGATGCATCATGGGGCATAGTAGCTGCTTCAGGGTGACTTTCTGGGGTTGTGTTGAAGGTTGAAGAGGCTGGTGTAATATGAAGTATGGTGTGGAAGAGAGAGAACCTCTTGATAACGGCATGGGCTAAAGAGAGCCTTCGTCGGAATGCAACGTGGATACAAAACAAGGTTGTATTTTTTGAAGTGCATCTCAAGCTGTCTATGACAGGTCATGGGAAGTGCAGAATGGTTGGAAACAATCCAGGTTTTTCTTATGGGAACCGAGGAATCAGGGCTGAACGATAAAGCCTCATTTTAGGCTGTTCCAGAGGTCAGGTGGGACCAGGGACAGGATGGGATAGGATGTTGTTACCCAGGAAGTGGTGAACGGACACCTTTATGTTCCTGAATGTGATGGAATGTTATGCTGTTATTGTTGCGAGGACAGAAACAGTCAAAAAACGAACTACTAGAATCAAGATGGCTGTCACCAAGAGGAGACAGCCGTGATTAAGTCAGAAAGTGTTTGTGTGTGTGTGTGTGTGTGTGTGTGTGTGTGTTTGTTTAAACAGCCCCCCAGGCTGTTTAAATGTTAATGGCTGTTTAGTGTAATTCATTTTAAGCATATAATTCAGCATTCACCACAAATCTTTAATATGAAATGAAATGAAATGAAAGAGAGGAAGGTCATCCACGGTTCAGGTAAAATATACTGTACTAATTAATTTCAATATAAAATAAACCATTTCTCTCTCTATTATTGTCGGTGTGTTATATTGTGTTCAAGGAGAACACAAGAGATTTTGTTTTAGCAGAGAAACTAGGCTAAAAGTGCAAGGCTTGTGGAAAACTTTTCTCGCTCATGGGCACTGTGTTAGTAAAAAGAATTGTCAACAAAGGGATTGTGTGCCTGTCAGTGCCTGCAGGAAATCAAGATTCCAAGTTATCGGCTGAAAAAGCACTAAGATGAGATAAAAAAATAAAAAAAATTATAAAGAAGTTTAACTGAAAAAAACACATATTTAAAGAAATAAGTTGTATTATTATTGGTGCAGTATTAGGTTGCAGTGCGTATCATATTTCTCTACATCTTCCATTTCATAAGAGAATTCCCTAGGGCCCTTTGATGACAGCACTCCTGGCAGGACTTGCAACACATCCTTTGAGAGAAAACGTTCCACT
Organism: Molva macrophthalma; assembly: GCA_027123675.1. Classification (NCBI taxonomy): domain Eukaryota; kingdom Metazoa; phylum Chordata; class Actinopteri; order Gadiformes; family Lotidae; genus Molva; species Molva macrophthalma. The sequence goes on along the minus strand of JAOPJO010000025.1, from coordinate 11,296,628 downwards.
CAGGAATAGCACATGTAGTGTCGGTGTAGGGCAACCGCAAACAAACCATGCCTCTAACTATTTCTGACTTTCAATTCACCGAATTCGAACACTACCACTTCATGTGGAAACATGCAGAGCAACTCAAAGCATATACAAGTAAATTCATAGCGATCATACGCTCTGGAGAGTCTGTAGGCAATTGTATGCTGAAGAGAAATTATTTGTTTTAGATTCCATTTCTTTGTTAGTAGGGGCTGCACAAATTGGGATATTGTTGAATTAATTTGTACTGCAGTTACAGCTAATTAGATGGACAATTTGGAATGTTATCTGGGCAGTTGTTGCTGACTGACATTTGGCAAATATTATACGGTCTGTATAAGTATTACACCCTTGAGATTTGAGGTGGAGCAAATGCAACAAGGGAAGTTAATATTTGCGCTGCTTCCTATAAGTCACTGCGATATTCCTTCTTGTTTTGGTGATAGAAAATCAGCCATGTGCAAAACTAAACCAATGTAGATTTTACAATCAAAATGTGGAAGAATTTTGAAATTTCACAAAGGCTAGTCTAAAATTGAAGCAACATCGAGTCAACAATTCTTCATTTGAGATACTCAAAATCAATAGTGATTGATTCACAACCTAATACTACATCAATAATAAAGCTCTCACAGTGTAATCCATCCATCCTGCTTAGCATCCCAGGGTGAGTTTCATTCAAATATGCTTACACATACGGCCAATTGAGGCTTCTCAATTATCCAGCATAATTAGGTGTGCTGAAACTGGAGCATGCAGCAGATTCACACACTGAATTGATCCCTGGTGTCTGTATATACAAGCCCCCCCTGCAGGTGCAAGACCCCTTTGTTCACGCCTGTTCATGCTAGTCACCAATCAACAGTACACCGCAGAATTTGCTTTTTTTTGTAAAAATGTTTTTTGCTTTGGTTGTTTCTACTCTTGTATTCGTAAATGCATTGTGTGCAAGGTCATACCATGTGAATGGGTTTAATCAATGTTGTGCATCAAGTAACATAAAGGTTTCAAAACCTTTATCAATTCAGGGTTTTTTGGAAATTATGAACCATGTGTGATCAGTGTCACTCTGCGTTGTGCACTTGATTGACTTGTCTTTTTTTTCCTGCTGGTCATCCAGACCATTTATTTCTGATAAAAGAAAAGCACAATATCCCATCAAGGTTTTCCGTTGCAATGGGCAAAAATTATAAATGAATAAAGAAATAATTGTATTAATGTTTAAATAATTCAAATACAAATGCGGCAACGATTTTTTGTGTAATTATACACAAGCAATTTCAACAATTCTACACACAAACATTGGTGTTTGTTCTCTTACAACATGGGTAAATTCTTTCCTTGATCAATGTGGGGTCAATCATGATTTTTCTAATTTTTTTCATGCATTACTAAGAGGCTTGTTGTTTGAGTGGTCGATCATTGAGAAAGAAATGTCATGCTTGAGACCATATTCAGATTTCATCAATGCAAACTTGTTATCTAGGTTGGGTGGGGACATCCTTTACATTACCTAACCTAATATTGACTGATGTGGTTGGGGTATTGATTTGTCATGGAAAATGTTGTTTTGTAAGTATGTTGAGTAGTGTTGCAAAGCCATTTATTTGTAAGTACAATCTCTGCTTCGATCAAGTTTCTGAAAAATATAAATCTGGTGGCTTGCTTGAGCACAGTTAATAATGCAAACATGATGATAACATCTCTATTATATATTTACTGTTTGCAATGCATTGACATACACTATTACCCCCACTGTTTAACCCCCAGGTTAAACAGTGCTTCATGCATTTCCTGATTAGACACATTAGGTCCAGACAGTGTTTTTCATTTGGGAGGCCCGGTTGTCTTAGAAGTGTTTATAACTGAGGTGTCAGAGGTAAAACTGCCAAGATCAATACTGCATTATCTCAGTAATGACGTAGCACACATAAAAATACAACCTAGTTGTAGTATAAATCAGGTGTCTAGAATGACAGCTCATGATAAAAAACGTTATGTCATAAAGAAAATCCATATCTAAGTGTAGCATAGTAGTGGTAATAGTGAAAAATAGATATTGTTTTCTCAGTGTCATTTAAGGCTTAAGGGACAGCCATAGCCATCCTTTGATAGGGTGGGGCTGCTCTTTCTGCTATAACCCAGAAAGTGGGGCTCACACACAGATACACATGTGCATGCCCAGACCACAGGAATAAAGCTGGAATCTAAAGCTGGAATCTAAAGAATCTAAAGTCTCTGGTGATTGGTTGCTTCTGAAAGGCACCATTTTAATTTTCCGGTTCAATGCCAGGAAACTGGAGAAGTCAGTGATATTTTTGTTTGAACATTTTGTATGCACAGTCCATCAGTGTGACAGAACTTTTAGGTTGCTGGAGGCTAGTTTGTGCCCTCTTTCTACTTAGTAGGAGTTTTTGATCTGTAATGGCAGAGATTATATTCAGAACAAGCATGTCCATTCAAACAAACATGTCTGAGTAGCCCATTAGGATTGGGAACACATTAAACAGCAAACGTTGATATTGTTGCAAAATGAAGGCGCTGTAAGATGGCAGTATAAGAAGAATAAGCCAGCAGATTACAATTCATCACAGTAAACACACCACAAATGTTGACTTAAATCATGCTTAGTAATTTAGGCAAGAGGGGGCGGTGCCATAGCATGTGCTGCAGCAGGGGAGCCAGGTGTGGCTCGTTGGAGGAGCAGACACAGCTGCATGAGATGAGTATGATTAACAGAGTTGATATTTAAAGATTACCAGAATTTTTAGTCCCAGGAACTACATTTAAAAGGGACTAAAAGGTTCCTTCAGCCCCTTGTTGTCTTTGTTTCTACCGTAGCCTAAACACCCACGAAGGTTAGGCAAACTAAGGTCCTTTTACCTCAGGCACATAACGAATAAAGGACATGAAAAAAGCGATGAATACTAAGAAAAAAATCGGACCAACAAAATAACTAACTAAAAGTAGGCCATCACTATTTCAGAAGAAGTTGGTCTCCAAAACCAAACTGTTGAGATACAACTGCACACGGTCATGTTATCAAAAGCAACCTATATTCCCGTCGCGCAGTGCAAGTAAACATTGGCTTGTAGCACTGACTGCTACCGAGATGAATGATCAACATATATAACAGAAAGCGTTAATTATATGAATGTAGTTAGACTTTGTGAGATTTACTGGATGTCTAAGTGAACAAAACGGTTTGTGTCTCGAGATGTTGAAATTGCTGAAATAATATGCTCAACCAATGCTCAACCAATAAGTTGAACAGCGCTGCAAGGCCCACTCCCAAAGTTCCTGTACATTTGTTACAGGAACTTTGGGACCCCAAAAGGTCCCCCCATGCAGGGACCTTTTGGGGGGTAAAATAATTAATTTATTATTCATTTAGACCCTGGTTCCTGCAGTGGAAACACACTGAGTTCCTCCAAAGGTTCATAGTTCCTGGGAAAGTTCCTGCGGTGGAAACGCGGCTTAAGACGTGGCTTATTTGGTAGGGTCCGTTCTCTCAGACACCAACACTGTGTCCTGGACATGAAAACAGTCAACGTCTAAAGGATTTTGTGTTGGTCTGTTGTGTAATATAAATACAGTGCTTTACCTTTAGCCAATCCTTGGTCTTGTCTTCACACAACTGTTACCAATGCAACTGTCAGGTTTCTAAACTGCAGTTATACAACCTAATTGTAGTATAAATCTGGTGTTTAAAATGACTCACGATAAATAACTGATGTCATAAAACATTTTTTATGACCATTTTTTATGTCCTAAAAAAATCAACATCTAAGTGCAGCATAGTATTAGTAATAGTGCAAAATAGATAGTTTTTTCAGTGTCGTTTAAGGTTTAAGGGACAGACACAGCCATCCCGACAGCCTTCCTGTAATAATGTACACATGCTTAACAATGGAACCAGCTTTATAATGAAGTGCCTCCCTCGACACAGCGTCAAACTCCCCGTACGGCTCTCCATGGGTCCTCAACACACTTCCTGAACTGTCACAGAAAGCTTCTGGCTGCTCTAACGGTAGCACTTTGTCAGTATGCAGGGCTGCCAACTCTCACGCATTGGCCGTGAGACACACGCATTTGATTGGCTTCACACGCTCTCACGCCACACCCCTGATTTCTCACGCTGAAGTGTCCGTCTGACCGCTCTGAGCATCTAGTTTGCAAAGCTATGTGTTTATCTGTTTTCTACCTGTTGAGTTTAGCTTGGCAAACGCCACTCGTGATCGATTAGTTAAGCTTTCAGAGACCGCGAGAGGGTGGAGCTCGGAGCTCGGTCAATTGGTTCTATTTGTACACTCTGAGTTAGGCTACTACTTTGAGAACCACTGATGTACTGTAAATGGGTTAAAAAAAAATTGCCGTGTATGCGGCAAAATTTTGGTTGGCCCCACCAAATCTCACTCAGGTTTTTTGAAAAGTTGGCAGCCCTGAGTATGTGGAATGGAAATAAAAAACTAAAAAAGATAAAACTCTGATCAAATATTCAACTCGATGGGGGAAAGATGTCTGCTCTGAAAGGTGAACCTCTTTAATGTACAACATCAAATAGATTTGATTTCAAGCCCCACGTGTGGCCTTAAGCAGGTCCTATATACGCGTATCTCGTAGAGGGTGAAAATACACGGAGTCAGTAGAAAATGTAGAGAGAGGGAGCGTGGGAGAGCGAGAGGGAGATAGAGATGTGGAGATGAGGACGGACAGAGAAATGGGGGGTGGGGGGGGGGGAGTCAGAGAGATGGGGACTGTTGACAAAGTATGAAACATAAGAGAACATATATACAGTTAAATCCATTGGATATTATAAAGTCTGCTGGTGTTAAAATACATTAGGATAAATCGAAGGCACTGTGTTGTTCTGTAGTGTTACTTGGAGGGATGCACCGATTCCACTTTTTAGTACTTACATTTGGGTACTCGCCGATACAGAGTACCGATATGAGTACTTAATAATACCATTACAGTTTAAAGAGCCAGTGAACCCACTGTTTCAGCGGGAATTCGAACACTGATTTAAAAAATGCGTTTTGGGCTAGGAGTTCAAGGAAAGAGGGGGGCTTGTTATCGCCATGGTTACGACCCACGGCAATATTGTGATACCTTTTTAGTACCGTCGTTGTGTATGAGCGTTATAATGAGCGATGTTGTTTTTGAAATGCGCCACACACCGTAGCGATATACTATAGGTGTCCGGGAATCCTAATCCTCGGACGCGGGTATTAAATAAATCGCTGCTCAGACGGAGCTTCACCATCCACACACCGTAGCATTATACAATGTGTGTCCGGGAAGCCCAACCCTCGGATGCGGGTATTAAAAAAATCCTTGCTCAGACGGAGCTTCACCATCCACACCCACCGTAGCGTTATACTATATGAGTCCGAAAAGCTCCACACGTCCACACAAACCGCGCCGCCGGTGCCCCTTTTTTCTCTAAATTGGGGACTTATTTCAGTAAGTGATAAAATTGCATAGATTACTATGTTGACGATCATATAGGACAAATAACCACGTTTAAAAACAAAAACGTTTTGGGTTCACTGGCTCTTCAACGTTACGTCACGTTGCGTAAAGTGGTATTGGGTTGTTGTATCGGAGAAGTTTTACGAGTACGAGTACATGAGCACAGTATCGGCCCGAGTCCGAGTACTGGTATCGGTATCGGTGCATCCCTAGTGTCTTGTATTCTGTATGAAATAAAGTACTTTCATTTGTTACTATTAAGAAATGTAATGGAAAACACCAACATTGTATACAATTGCATTAGATGAAAATAGAATTGCCAGTGGCTTATTATCCAACTAGTTTACTGCTTATTGAATACCATTTCCTTTAATTTCCAAAGTTAATTTGGGTTAGTGCCCTCTTCAAATAAGTTCAGAAGCGGCCCATTGGTTCACAGTCTGTGAATAAGTCTGTGAATAATGATTATGGCAGCAGTTACTCAGGTGAACTGCTGAGCTGCTTTCAATTCTATATCAACTTGTTCTCACAGAATCCTACAGCAGGCAGGGAAACAATCCTGCAGACTTGTCACATAGTTATTGTGAAACCTTGGTACACATAATCAATAAAGTTCTATGTATTTCTTCCACCTCACATGGTCCTCATTAATATATCTTCTGCTATTGATTACTGGCAGAGGAAAACCCTTCAATCTCCCCTACACCTTTAAATGTATGTCTGTCTTCGCCATTAAGCTACAAACAAGCACTATATCACCCTTTCCAACAGCAGCTTATTCAGACCTCTGGCTGGCTAAATTGGAGGAGAAAAACATTTGTTCCCAAAAGTGGAGTCGAGAGGATGTGTGGGTTTTTCTTCTCTTTTAAAGGCCTTTCATTATGAATGTCTCCAACTCTATCAATGGGAGAACGAGTGTAAACAATGCACCGCATCATACAGAAAACCCAGAGTAAGTATGTGACCTGCTTTCTTGCTGAAACCTTGAGGAATTTCCCTGTCCCAATAATGAATTGTTACTCAATCCATCTCAGGATCAATCTGTTGAGGACGGTGAACTGGTTGGAGTTTTTAGGGTGGATTGGCCAAAACTGAAAGGAGCCGATGAATGCATTCCTTTTCACATACTTCCTCCATTGATCTCTGGAGGACAAGTCCCATTCACTCAAAGGTCAGATAGCATGCCAAGGATCCAGTGGACCCCCTGGTAGCTGGCGGGCGCACAAGCTTCCTTCAGGATTCTTCAACAGACAAGAATTCTGTTTGACAGAAGGACTTGAACCAGGGCGAGTGCAGTTGCCGGTAGGTTAAGCATCCATGTCGTCCTCTAGCGTGTTCCTCTCCCGGTTCAAAGATGAAGTGAACCAGTTGTTTACAAATGGAAAACGCCTAGTTTCATGTTTTCTTTATGGGACACAGCCACATTCCACATTGTCCACAGTTTTTCATCACAAAAACCGTCCCTCCATCGGAAAAGAAGGCAGGGATTCCTGCACCGCCTGTGAGTGCGGAGAACTCCTCGTCTGTACATGAGCCGCATCATGCAGAGAAGGTGCGCTTTGCTTTAGCCAACCACGTCAGCCAACCCCATTATATTGCGGTTGATGTTAAAGTAATTGGATTTGGCAATGGGTTTCACAAAGTGCCCCCAGGATATATTTATTTATTTATATTATTTATTTATTTATCAATTTTTTTGTCAATAAAATCGTAACGGGTAGCTTTGAGTTTGTAATCTCTGGGAAATTGTGCCAGGCCTAGAAGGAATACTGTGTTCGGAGTAATTGCCAACGGGTGCGACTGTCAGCATTTCTCCAATTAAGGAGCAGTAAATATTTCCCATTATAGCGGTACAGGGGACTGGAGTGCAGACTCAGGGTTTGGGTGAGGGAAAACTATTATGTTGCCTAATAGGCTGTTTGTCTACAACAAAATAAACGACTATTACCCCAGGTCCAACATCATCAACAGCTCACAACTAAATGATGCATTGAAGTAGACCCTGCGAGAGCCCTGCAAGACCTCACAGCTATGTCTAATAGCCTACAAGCTATTAGACATAGCTGTGAGGTCT
>JAOPJO010000025.1:11255279-11266926 GCA_027123675.1 Molva macrophthalma | reverse complement strand
ACTCCGAGTTCCTCACGGATGGCTGAGCTTCTCACCCTATCTCTAAGGGATACGCCAGCCACCCTCCTGAGAAAACTCATTTTGGCCGCTTGTACCCGCGAATTGTGATACTGAATACAGAGAACCCTTTGTTCGTTAAGATAACCACACACTCAAATACAATGTTTTCGAAACAGATCCTCTGTATTAGAAGTTGCTGTTTTGCTTCTGTTTGAAACTAATCTCTAGGGAGCATCATTTTATGAGAGAAGTGGCTTCAGCTTTTTAGGGCGCTATAATTCTCTGAGAGAGATTCAATTATCACTTCCTGCCTGCACTTCATGGTACGTAGAAGAGGTAAAAGTATTACACTTACTATTGTTTATTGATTGAATAGCCTATACAGGATTAATATTGCAGGAGTGAGTTGTTCTGGTGACGACATGGGACGGTGTGTGTTGACGCTTGAGCTTCAACACACTTGAGCTTCTGCATAGAATGTTTGTGTTTCAATGCAATCAGAAACACGATTTCCCCATTCTGCCAATCATCCCCTCGTTTCATCGTGGGCTTTATTTACAGAAGAATGCCACACTGGAGAATTGATGTGCACTTTTCCCTTGTCGTCATTGCGCTGGGTTCTAGACCCATCTCTCTCTTCAAAGGCACCTGCCTAACTAGCACTACACTTGCACTGCTACTCCCTCCACCTATCCATAGAACAGAGCACGAACACAATACCCTATTCAGTTTACTGATATACACTACCCGTCAAAAGTTTGATTACACCTGGTACACCTCTCACTACTACTGTGGCACTAGCAATGCTACTCTCTCCACATTCAAAAGAAAACCGCAAGAGCACAACATATTTTTAAATGTACTATTTTTATAATACACTTCAGCACTCTCTCCACCTATTCAAAGAACAGAGCAAGAGCACAATGCTCTATTCAGTTTACTGACACACTACCCATCAAAAGTTTAAATAGCCCTTTAACCAACACAAACATTAAATAACAGACCTTTCAACAATACAGTAGCCTGAATAGTGTGACACATGTAGGCTATTGCATGTGGCGTGCACTCGCACCCACAACAAAGACATTGCCTCAATCATTTTAACAATACAATTATGAGCTCAAAGCATGGGCATCGCAGCCATTGTATGGATGTCGAAAATGTGTGCATCGGTCTATCCACTCTGACACACTGTGTCAGTGCTTCATTATTATGAAGCACTTATTATTTTATTATGTGTTTTTTTTCAGCTCACTGACAAAACGCATGTCAACAAAACGCTTGTTTTGTCCAAAAATATTGATCACATTAACTCGACCAGACATGCCAATTGTGCCACCAATGTTTTTGAGGAAATGACAAAGGGAACAACCACTTTTATTATTTATTGTCCAGTTTCTTGGCAGCTTTACCACTGGGCTTTTGACAGGGGATGACGTTAGCTAGAATGTATATTTTTTAACACTGACTAACCTGGTGGTCCCATGCATGAAAACCTTTTGTCGATATCTTCTGCAAGGGGCTTTCTCTTCTTTTCTCCCTCTCCCTCTCTCCCTCTCTGCTCCACCCTTCCTCTATTTTCCACCATCTATCTACAAGTGGCGGTTATGCTTGACAGTTTGCATTTAACAAACAATCGCGCCGCCGCAACTAGAAACACTGGCCTGGCCTGCTTCTCAGTCAGTGGCCTGACAGCGAGCCATTTCTCTTTTTTTTTTATTATGCAGTCTGCGGGCCATTTAGCAGTCCAGGCCACCGGGAAAAACTCCCGGGCCAGTCTGGGCCTGGTGTCTGTACACAGGAATAACTGCTGCCTTCAATTCACTGGATGGATTGCAACCTCAGCATTTGTTAATTTGTCTAAAGTTCTCATATGTTTTCTGGCACTATCTAAACACCACACTTACATAAACACACACGCACACACACATGCACACACACAAACACACACACAAACACACACACAGACCACTTGCAGAGATTAAAATGCAACCCAGTGAGAAAATAGGAACTTCCCTTCAAGTTATGACAAACGATGCACTTGGTATACAACTCTAGTGCCGATACTTAAAGGGATACCGGAGAGGCATTTGAAATTCTGGGCAAAGATGACGATCCGATCTCCAGGCACACAGCAAGATAATATGTTGTGATTGATCTTTGTTTATTTTGTATCCGTGTCCAATTATTCAGTCTGTCACATTTGGTTTGAGTATTCATTACAGTGTAACTGCACTGGGATTTCGACATAAAAATATAAATCATAAATCAAGGTTTATCCTACCAAAACCTAAAAAGTTCATCAATTTAAACATATTTTGGGGGGAATGAATGTTATCGTTACTTTTGAGAAAAGTGGATGTATGTGGATCTATTTCCCATCAGTGTATATCACAGCGTGTTATTCCAGTACCGTTACTGTGACATGCTGTGTTCTGGTTAGTCTCCTCTCCCCTGAGGAGCTGGTTGTTCAGAAACTAAACAACGCCTCAAACTAAACAAGTTTGACACAACTGACAATTTTACAACCAATCATTGTGGAACTCCACAGTGCCTATTTTATGACAAATATTTCACTGTTGCACGTAAATATGTCCACGTATAATATTTTATTTTATTAAAGCTACATCAGAATTGCACGAGAAATAGGAGGCAGATATATAATAACAAACATGATAATCATAAATTATGTAAACCAACACTACATTTTTCACTGTAGTTCACAATTGACAAACTTTTTCTCACATTCATAAGTGCATGGTTTTCCAAATCTATTGTGATAATGACCCCTGAGCTGCAGAAAACAACATGTGGACATCTCCATCCTAGCAGCCCTAACATCACCTGCTCCTCAACACAGTGATACAACCTGCTGCTAGTCGACATGTGTCCATCTAACTCCAGGTCTGTTCCGCTATATAGCCTATCTCTTCCCTCTATAATCTCCCAAGACTTCCCCTTATACATGACTCTTATACTCTTCCTCCTGCTGAATGAACTTGGTCCATGCATATTTTAAATGTTGGGAAGCAAGCCCTGAGGGACTAATTAATTACTCTATTTTTTATTACAGCATAGTACAGTTAGTTCAGGCAAATTATAAAGGTTTGAAGGGATGTATAAGCAATCAAGTGACATTTTATTGTTTGGGGACTATAACACTACTTAAACAGTACTTTAGTAAGAGTAAAAAAAGAGGTAAGCAATTTAACTGTAGATGTTGGACCTGTATAATGTGTTGGCCAATCATAAGTAAATTAAGAGCACTTAACAATAAGGTTACATTAATTAATCAAGTAATAAGCATTATTATATAGCATTGGCATAGGGGTTAGGGTTAAGGTAAGGGTTAGAGTTAACCATTACCCTAACAATATTACCTAATGTATAAATGAATACTTTAGTTAACTCATTAACCATCAATTTTAAATAAGGAGTTGTTTTAAATTTGGCTACATGTATTCCTTCATCCTAACTAGACTAATATATCTCTCCCTACTGACCCAGTTTCCTTTAAATACTCCAGAGAGCATTGCTCATGTTTCTCAATTTTATATTTTCCATTATTACACAAAATGATTTTTTGTGTAATTAAGTTTGCAATTGAGTTTTGTCTCAGAAAATAGAAGGAAACATTGTACTAGCACTATTTCATTTCCCTTGCTGCCATTTACACAGTGTGAACTTTAATACCAAAACAAGGAACACGGCAGCTCACAACACTCCAAAAATAACCCAACCAAAGGGTTACTTTGTTCCTCGAAGTCAATCATAAAGCCAGCTCATAAGGAAATACCAAAAAGAAACAAGACAAGTATCAGGTAGCCCTGATGTGCCTTACAAAAACCTCCTTATTTTGATGAAAAACAGATTGCAAGGGGGTCCAAAGCACATTTATTTTAACCTGGGAACATACATAGTGTTTCTGCTGTAATTGGTTTTAATGTTACACACTAAGTCAAGTGACATAGTGTCAAGTGACATATAGGAGCCTTCTCCAGCCAGCTCCCCCTATTCCACCAATCCATTAGAACAGGACAAGCTCAAGCTGCTGCTTATAAGGGATATCACAGAGCATGGATTTGGATGGAGCAGGCTACACTTACCAAGAAAAGTCAAGACTCTTGGTGCTGGCAGCACTGATAAAGTGTGAAAAGGCACTAGCCAATGAAAAGAAAGAAGCTAATAAAGAAAACCAGCCAGACAGTCTGACAGCCCACAAGGGCACAATGAGCTGCGGGGTGAGCGTCCATAGAAGTGGGTTCAGATGGCATTAAAGGCATCTAGAAGTGGTCACAGCAGCAAAGGAGACACTATAATGACTTGAGCCTTTCCCCATGGATTAGGACAACAGCTATTTTTCCATAAGGCTTTGTTGTATGGCCGGTTGTTAAGAGATATTTGAATTCTCATATTTAAAAAATAACAATAAAAGAACAGAGGCATGGGCCTTGTGCATCAAGAGCCAATTTGAAATCCTTCTCTTGAGACATTGAGAGTCACACCCAGACAAAGAGTGTCACTCTGTGGCATTACTTCCATGTTATTTATTTATAAAACACGATGTGCCCCTGCTTCTTATTCATGGTACTGAGAACACACAAGAGTGTGCAATGGATGACATACAAGTAGAACAGAATGAGCAGCTCATCATTTTGCTAAGGGCCAACGGAAAACATACTAAATACTAATTAAAAAAGAGTGGAGATGAAAATGGAAGATCCTCCTGTGTGTGTGTGTGTTTTTGTGTTTGCATGCGAGTGTGTGTATATAAGAAAGAAAAAAGAGAGAGAAACGCTTAATGGAAAAAGTATTTAAAAAATCACATTTGGGAAATGATTGGTGGTTCAAATTCTGTCTATCATTTTCTATCAGAGCTCATCTGAAAGGAATCGATTCAATAAATTGTGGTGTATTGTGGAAAAATAGATTGAATGAGTCAGACTGGCATATAACTGCACTGAATGTAATGAGCTCTGTATTTTCAAACCAATGATAAGACCTGTTGAACAATGCCATTATACAGCCTTCAGTGTCATGCAAATAGCAGAAAATGACGAGAAAAAACTTACAGGCCTGCCATTATTTCCTTTCATAGCTCATGATCATGGATCAAATGTAATGACACTAGCACTCAATTTTGTTCATGCTCACCAAAGTCACTATGCGAGTGCACAGAAATAAATCAATGTGTGTGTTTGTGTGTGTGTGTGTGTGTGTGTGTGTGTGTGTGTGTATATATATATTTCATTATATTTCTTTTTTTCCTTTCAAACTTTTTAAGTAGTGTAGTAGTAGTTTTCTTTCTTGCTTTCTTCATGCAATTAATGAAAAACACAAAGGAGGCTGCCATTGTACAAAGAGTCTCTTTTCTTCTCCTTTGCAGCTGTTTTGTGTGTCAACAGCTGGCCTCACTGCAATTACATACAAGACTACGGAGCATTTCAATAACTTGACCATAACCAGGCTCCACTCTTGCAGCTGCGTTTGATGCCAGGATGAGCCACACACACTCGCAGCCAACGCTATGCCCAAAAATCCATTTATTGTTAGTTGGAGTTTGCGATTTAGTGTCAGAGAACAATTTAACCAAATGTTATTTTTCCATTAAGGAATATTTTATTAATGAAGAATAATTCATCGTTATCATCTTCTCACTTAATTATAGTGCCAGTTTTAAGCACCATTATAATTCCATTATAACGCCATACAGTGAAACATCTACCCGAAATTTTTACACAGCAATTCAAATGGATCATCTTCTCAAGCTTTTCAAAAATACCACAAATACAAACCATCTATACACTGGCCTACCTAGTAGGAGACCTCTAAAAATAACAGTTTTTGCCATCAGTACTTCTGAAGGAATCCAGAGAAACCAACCTAAAATCGGGCCGGGACCCAGGCCACCCAGCCGAGAGATGTCCCAACTAACCTCTCATGAATCCCTACGTTAGAGGGGAGTCCCACTAAATCGGGGATCTAGCGAGGTTTGTACATTTTCGCATTAAGAAAAGTGACATTTTCGCATTTGATTCCAACACTGACGTAGGCAAGTGCTGGGACAAGTGCTTCTGCCTACACTAACAGTTGTAGAAAGAAGAAAGTGTTTACCATAAGCACAATTTATGCATAGAATTTGATGATAGGCTAAAGGATATGGTAACTTTTAACAGCTTCTGTCACGGTTGTCAGTTGTCAAACAATTGTTAAACTAATTCTCTAGTATCTTGACTGAATCCTCAAGTGACAGGGCAGTGAATTGGCTCCTATATGTGCATCTGTATTTTCAACTTTGACAGCTTTCCCCATGTGGATTGAAAACCTTTCCTATACGAAGATACTAGATAAGTATAATGTTAAGAAGCTCACCATCTTCTTCCAGCAGAGGGATATCTCTGAGCGTGTTGCCGGTTAGTATTGTCACAATATTACTTTTATGGGTATAAAATCGGGATAACTCTTTTCATCAAATATGATTGAAAACACTTTTGACAAGACTTTAGCCTTTTGTAATTGTGTGTCAGTAGATGTAATGTGTGAATGTGTCCGGTGTTGATGTATGTGTGTGTGAATGTGTATGATGGAATGTGTTGTCAGAGAGACAGCGTACACCGGAGTGTTCTAATCCTGGCTCTCCCTCCCAGAAGCCATTGTTTGCGGCTCTTTATTTCCACTCAATGAAAGGCCATTAAATCCATGGTGGAAGGGCACAGTTCATTAGTCACCCACCACCACCAGTGCCTTGTGGCAGGGAACAGAGCCCTTAACAGTCCCACGCCTGCAGCCGTTGGAAGAGAGCATCCCCTTAATCAGCGACTTAAAGGCTGAAATGAAGAGCTTGGACACCGGCTTGACTACATTGTGGTCAACATGGCATTCAGCGTTCCGTCAATACAGCTGCCTGTGTGTGTGTGTGTGTGTGTGTGTGTGTGTGTGTGTGTGTGTGTGTGTGTGTGTGTGTGTGCATGAGTGTGTGTGTGTGTGTGCGTGCGTGAAAGTACCCGAGGAGTTAATATGCTGTGGTCCGTCCACGCACGTGTGTGTGTGTTCACCTTAAAGGATAACTGTGATTTTCAACATGGACCCCACTTTCCCATCATTTTGCGCCTACGGGGGCTTTCATATCCGTAGTTCGCTAGGCTCGGTTCTATTCAGGGGGGAAGTTGATACTTTGATGCATTTTCATTTGGCTCAATTAGTGTTCACACTGGGCTTTGTTAGGCGAACTGAACATTGGAAACAAATGCCTCGCGGTCGAGCAGGTCGCTCGTCTATTGGAAAGAAAAACGGAAGTGTTGGGCTTTTTCAATTTGCTTTGGTGTCCTTCAAATAAAACATCTCTGAATATTCACTGAATCACTAGGCTGTTTTTGTGAGTGACCACAAGCAAATGCATCATAGTCGTCTGACCATATTTTGACGAATGCTATACTACTGATTTCACCCATTTCTGACCGCGACTCATTTTAATGTAGGAGAAGTTCACCTATAAGCCTACCTGGCTGAATGCGGTTAATATTTCCATTTCACAGCCAAAGTGTATAATCAACCCACAATGTATTTTTTTGGTTCTCTTCCTATGGTTGGGTCGGATCCCGTTTACACCTATAGCACAAAAGTGCTTGTATTTGCCGCTGACGGGCGTTTTGCGGCCGGCAAAATGCGAGGCGGACTGCACTTTCTTTTTTGGTAAAAAAAAAAAAAGCAGCTTCCAGCATCTTTTGTTTATTGCTACTCGGCAACCACAAAATCCCTGTTCTTATCCTTACGGCTATTTATACATCTATTTAAACATTTAGCATTTATGTAAACATCATACATATATAATATTATAGCTCCAGGTATGCAGCAACTGGCAGCACTAGTTTCTCCTCCATGTTTTTTTTACACTTGTTGTAGTCCCCGCCACAGAAGGCCCGCCTCTCAATTTATCTGATTTGACAATGGAAAAAAACCTGCAATTGACGTCGGGCACTTTTTCTGCTCTGAGTTGAAGTTTTTCCAATACGTGAGGCGGTCCGCAACGAAAAAGCAGCGAGGAAATCGCTTCACTCTCATTGAACACAATTACAAAAAGCCGGCCCCCGTTGCTAAAACGTACATTGGGTTACATTGAAGCCCGTTATGTGGCTGCAATGGCTGAGGTGCTCTCGCTCAATACTGGACCAATTTACACAATTGTTGTCTGCATTATTGGACCCAAAATGATGGGAAAATAGGGTCCAGGTTGAAAAATCCTGAAGTTATCCTTTCAGTCGCAGCAGCGTGTGTTGCCTAGGCGACTGAAATGTAAAGAGCCACATGTTAAGTTGTACTTTGGAATGCTCTGAGGCTATGTTAGGCAGTAACTTCCAGTGATTCCTGGGTTTCACTGCCGCTTTAGTCGAGGTTTGACCATTGACACTGCACTAAGTATCCAAGTAAGTAACACCCGCTGCAGGCAGTTTGAGAGGTTGAGGCATCGGTGAACAGCATCATGCTCCTTAATAACGAATGTCAAAGTACTCCCAGTGAGTGACTTTATCAAACATTTTATGCAAGAATGTTGGTGTCTTTTTCTTTTTGAGCTAAGCCTAAAGCACCATAGACCTGAAGTCTATTTGAAGTGTCAAAGCACCTCTGTGACAAGAAGATATAAAAATATCTTCATATTCTGTCTATCTTAATAAAAACTATTCCCATGTAAAAAGAGGGTAACGATCAACTTTGTGAATTGAATTCCGTAGTATATAAATAGAAATCTCTGTCGTGAGTATTTTCCAAGTGAGCAAAATAATAGTATTTTTTCTTATAAAGGCAAGCTAATTGAAATTAGCACCTAATTAGCACCTAATTGAAAGAGCTTATAGTACTATTTATTTGTGTTCAACACTAGGAGAGCAAGCAGTCGCAAATCATCCATCTTCAACGACAACAATTGAATATTTAGCTTAGAATGATACACAGAGGAAAATGTTTGTTTGTGCACAGCTTGTGTTCCAGTGATTTAAATAAAAAGAAAAGACTACAAATGACTGTGTACAATGAATGCAAAGTTCAGGTAGAATAAAACCCACCAGTAGCGCATTTCATATCAACAGTATGAATTATCATCCATGTCAAACTATTAAAATACCGGATAAGCCGTGGCTTCCGTGGAGAAAAGTCATTACGAAACGCCTGTCACAGCTGCTGTCTCTCTATCCTGTGATGGATTTTCCTCTCCGCTCATCGTCCATGGCCCAACAGTTAGCTAAGGGCTTAATTCCATTCTCCGGCGTATAAATCACATCTGAGCTTTCAAAATTAAAAAAAAGGGAAGATAATAACCTTCTCTGCAACAGCCACAGTCAAAACATCCTAGGGCAAGGCATGGAAATCTCACCTTGTTTGTCAGAGGGCCTTTACAATCATACCACTTCTCATAAAGGGCTAGCATTTAACATTGTGCCTGGATTATGCAAGTATTCAATAAAAATCTTTAGTGGAGGGACAAAAAGCTATTTTCTTATCTATATGCATAGGTGATTGAGGGATGTAAAAAAAATACTAATTTTGCATTCCTCTGAGGCCAGTACCAGTGTGCTCTGTGTATACAGGCTTAGTCTTTTTTCAGGGTTGTCAGAGTGATTGCAATTTAAATGGTCAGAGCCGTGGTCCAAAATCCTGAGGCAGTTGGAATAGTCATGTCGGCGGTGGAATTAACCCACCCTGGGGAGATTGTTATTCAAATGTGACATACATGTGTGTGACATACATGTGTGGTGACATACATGTGTGGTGACAGCGATACATTCACCTTGAAACTCAAAGTCAACCACCCACCCACCCAGAACCAAAGCACCCATATACGGCATCCCATGTACATATGCAGTGGCACCTGCTCATTATAGCCCAGCCAAGGAGACTTGCTGGTACAAGGCTAAATGTCTAAATGTTCCAATTTGATTTTAATCATGGCCCTTTATATTTAATGCCAAATGTATTTGGCCGCACCATAGAAAAAGAGAGGCTGGAAGAAGAGAGAGTTTCATATAATGAATGAGAAACCATATAATGGAAAAGATAAAAGTCTTAACCTACCGGGTCCAGAGCAAAAGGAGGCAATTACAGCCAGTATACAGATGTAACTGAGGTAGGGAAACCATGATACTCTGTCCTGATAGATGAGAGAGAGAGAGAGAGAGAGAGAGAGAGAGAGAGAGAGAGAGAGAGAGAGAGAGAGAGAGAGGGAGAGAGGAAGGATGGAAAAGTCCATAAGTTATTGATATAAGTTATATAATATGATTTTTGTGGGGGTTTGACTCCGTCTTCTGTGTTCAATTTGCTGTGTTATGTTTTGCTTTCAATAAAATGTCCTTATTTTTTGTTTAATAACCCCTTTCTGTAATGGCACTGGCACTATCCAATCCTTTTCTTTTCGAAGTAGAGCACATTCTAGACCGTCATTCTCGAAAGAAACACAATTTCAGGAAAAAAACTGGTTTGACAGCATTTCGAAAACATAGTCAAATGCAGAGTCAATAGCAGCTGTCATATCAGAGCATTCGCGCTGGTGAAAATAATTCTCTAGGTTCTTGGTAGTGCATTTTCGTTGTCCTGCAAAATGGAATGGGGCCACATTTGTTCTGTATGCTGAAAAGCATCATCACATGTAATTTTCAATGTTAATCAGTCAAACGCCTCTAGTCTCTTTGTCGAAGTGGGTTTTGCCATGATCAGTATTAAATTAATTATGGAATATTATATAAGTCTATATTATAGTTGATTAGTCTAATAGTAGCCTGAATTTTCTGTCAAATTGAATTCAGATGCTGACATGAACGGATGCACATATTGTGCATCCGTTATTATAAGGAAATGACGAGGAATCACATATTATATTGCACATATTGTGAAAAGTACATTTGTTTTTAGAGGTGGTGGGTCATTTAGCGTAGCCGCTGTGCCGCACCTATAAACATATGTCACTGCCCACCATGATTATTTGAAAGCATTTAAACCACTCAAAAGTCACAAGAAATGTGGCATCATTGTGGCATATTAAAAAAGATGGGTAAGGCCTGACAAATCACATTCGACTATGTGAAATCTTCGAGGACAGCCCTAGTATGTATGTATGTATGTATGTATGTATGTATGTATGTATGTATGTATGTACTGTATGTTTGCATGTGTTCTTATTGTAATTAGGGTAGAATTTCCCCTGAGAGTAGTGCATAATTGAACAGATGATCGAACCAGCAATCCTCCAGTTGCTGTCCAGGCCACCTATACCCCCTGAGAAATCATGTGTGTGTGTGTGTGTGTGTGTGTGTGTGTGTGTCTTACAATGTACAAACACACGATGCTTTATTATGAATGGTGTGGTCAATACACTGGCATTAGTAGTCATATTGCACACCAGCTATTGAAGAAGGAAAGGGCATCGTCTTAAGGAGCTTTCTGGAGTAAATTAATGCAAATAGTAATAATGCACTCATATACAACATCAAATAAAATTAAACATAAAATAAAACTAATTGGATTACAATAATTGAATTGATCTTGTTTAGCAAAACTATGGAAGCATATATGTAGCAAAATAAAAATGGCAATGCAATTTTCCATTTGCAATTCAATAAGTCATTGCATTATGCAATTGACAATTCATTATGCAATTTAA
>JAOPJO010000025.1:11236924-11247793 GCA_027123675.1 Molva macrophthalma | reverse complement strand
ATGTGATTGGCTGATTAGAAATTTGCGTTAACGAGAAGTTGGACAGGTGTACCTAATAAAGTGGCCGGTGAGTGTATGTGTAGATGCATATTGAGAAATCCAATAAATTGCGAAATATCAATGGCTATGTTGGAACACAAAATCTCAGAATCTCCCCTCTTCTTGCTCTCTTGTTCCGTACAGCTATGCATTATTTAATATTGCTTATGTTTGCTTAATGAAGCTCCCTGGTGAGGGGGAGCATCATTTTGGGTTTTGAAACACCTCTGCTTCAACAATATCCTTGTTATTTGAACCCTGTGTGCAAAACTTAGCGCAAGCATTCGCATAAGGTATATTTATAAAATATCATTAAAAACAAGTTTTCCATCTTACAGCGTTGAGGCCACAGAGTTGATAACAAGCCATGGTGATGATGACCGTGATGAGCTGCCAGCGGACGGCTGGGTTCTGGATCAGCTGGGGAACCGACACGATCTGCAGGTTGTTCTGTGCTTTGCCCTCCGCGTACACCTCCTCCAGCTCCTTCGACACGTCCTTCTTTCCCAGGAACCGCTGGAAAGCTAACGCCGGTGACGCACACACAGGGTCCCAATCATATAAGCCAAAGTAATATAGATAAACCAGGAATCACAGTGCATTTCGTGCAGGGAAGGGTTCATACAAAAATCTCGCAATGGACAATTTGAAGCGCTGTACAGAGAGGATTTTTTTACAGAGGCCCCCGTGAACCATATCATCCTGTTGATTAGGGCTCTCATGTAACGCCTTGCGGGAGAACCTCTCTGATTCAGAGTGGGCTCACCGCTGTGTTTTACAACACACTGCACATACAATGTGCACATGCACAACGTGTCTCGTTAATTAATTTAATGAGTTGCATAAATTATACCGTTGTGGCGGTTTGTAATGTGGAGGAGGACTTCCTCTCCTCCACTTATGAAAGCGCCAACCCCCCCCCCTCTCCCTGTGTCCCAGAGAGGAAGGGCTTCAACACCTTTACCCCCTGCTAGAGTGGCCCCACCAGACACATGGTCACGCGATTGGTAACACCTCCCATTCCCAGTTTATTGAAATGCCTCAACAGCGCTCCCATAGGACGCTCCTCTTTAAAGTCATTGATTAAAACGTATCCCTTTTTAGATATGCGGTTGCATTGGCCGAGGCCAGGCCTGCTGGGAATCTATCTGAACTGGAGGGGGGTCAGACACATATTCGAGGGGTAAATGTTCCCTCCTGGCAAATTTGTAAAAAATAAACAACCTGTGTTATAGCGTTAACATGATCACAAAAAAAACAACAATAATAGCAAAACATAAAAGAATTGCATTGAACAGACAAGTTGCACTTGTTGCTCCAGACGTGGGTGGTGGAGCAGGTAAAAAAAAGCTACGCAACGCGATGATTGCATGTTCAGCTCAGATCCCGAGTTATGTGCACAAGTTTCACCTTCTTCTCGAAGGTGATTCGCCCCCTTCCAATTGGTCCGCTCAGCTGGAGCTTTCTTCCTGAGCCGTGCATGCCAGACTCTGAATGTATTTTAACCATAGGCTTTAAAGCAACCCAGGTGTTTACATCAAGGCCAACCGTCATTATATCTACCAGTGAGAGAGACAGCGTCAGTGTTTTTGTCTGATGCTACAAACGTGTTCGTGTTTTCAACTAGCATTACTAACATACAAATAGTCGGGGAGTTGAGGGGGGGTCGGCCACAAAAGGATCAAGATAAACAAGTTGACAGCTGCAGAAATATCACGGCGGATGTGAGCACAATAAATATTTAAACATTTGATGCAACAGTGCAGTTTTTTGTTGCTAGCTTCCCCGAGGAAAGAGGGGGATTGTTTTCTTCCAATCTGAATGGAACATTTTTTTGCCTTTCATGAGACGATGATCACATGGATGCACTGAAACTTTTGTCACTTATTATTTCAAGGGGCCTTATTAGCTTAGATTTTTTTGTAAGAAGGCTTGAGAACACCCCAAAAAAGCCTGTTTCTACCTTCTAATATCCTGCTGATGTAATTACTAAAGATAATGACTCCACCATGGCAGATTTTTATCCCATCGAGTCTCATTCATTGCTGTACGCACATAGACGGCATCAGTATATTGATGGAAATGGCTTTAGCTCTTTCTCATTTTTACCACCTCTATCCCCAATCTGATGAGTGATTTAAGAAATTGAAACCATGTGTAGTTACTTTCAGAATCATAGTGAAGCTAGTGAGTAGCAGGTGAGGTTTAAACAAGATGCAATTGGATGCTTGGATAGCAGAGACCTTATCTAATTCTGTCCCTAGAATGGTTCCTTTTATGAGATCCAGGAGTGAGATGCTTGGGGGATGTAGTAAAGCCCTACTTGCTGGAGTAGCTGAATAGCTGATATGTGTGTAAAGTGCACCTTTCCATGCAACATAACTCTGTCAGGTTTTATTTCCCAGAAATAACAGCTTTTCCTTCCCACAGACTTCATTGTCGCAAAATGTCAACTGCCCAAAGGCCAGGGATATACAATAAATTACATAAGATGCTAGAAAATGTTCTTCAGTGGCCATGCCAGAAGAATGCAGTGGAACTAAATGTAGAAGCCGTTATCAGTTGATAACGTTAATAGTGGCTGAGAAGGAAGCTGGTTCTTCTACTCAACATCCAATTCAATGTTTGTTTTCTTTTCTTTAGAAAATTGTTTTCGGTCAAGTGTTCTTTGGAACCCATTTCAATTCTAGAGTGTCCAACGTTTCTATTGCCTCTTGATCCGATATTTATCTCATGCGTAGCCACGCTCGCGGGGTCTCGCGGGACGGCTCACACATTCTGCTCTCGTTATCCGTCTCCGCCAAAGGAGACAGCTACAGCTGCGCGGAATGCTAAAGCAACACATTAACCAATTTGTTTTTTTACTTTCTCATCCTTGTATTCTAAATATATAGAAATATATTTTAAAATGTGTCATATTGCGGAAAGTCTGCTCATACGATAATTCTATCTTTCATAAACTATACAACTATGGTTCACACTATGGCAATATAATTATTGTATTTAATTGTATGCCCCATAACGGGTAAGATGCCCCGTAATAGGCAAGAGGTGTCAGGAAAGTTGGTGAGTTTGATAATAATAATTGGATTTGACAAGTACATTTTTGAAGGGAGAAATCCCTGTGGAGGCCCAGTAGATTGTGCCTCAAATTTGAAATTTGAAAGATGACTGAATATGCAAACACATGCCTCACAGTTTCCTTTCCAACATGACTGCTATGCTGCATTACAATTCTGGTTTCACAGTATTATATATCCTAGGTGGTTATATACTGTGTCTGGCTTTACCCTCAAATCCTGTCCATTGTGAGGATGCAGAAACTGGAAGGGGGGGGGGGGGTAAATAAAAGACCAGAGGTGCCACTACATTTGTTTATTGTGGAGTACTTGACTACTACTAAAGAAAATTGCCATTTCGATCCTTTACGTGGGTTAATCAACAATTATAATTAACAGGTTGATCAATTACTAAGCCGGCCCTTTATATCATTGAGATCGGAACTTAACATTTTAGAAGGGTGGATCACGCCATTAGTAAAGTAATTTATTGAATGTGTGGAAGACTGAAGAAGAGAGTTACCTTGATGAAGGTTATAATTAACCCAAAAATGCTTCCCCTCAATCCCCTGAGCTAGTAAGTTGGCGGGTGTACGCGGTAATTCCCTCATCCGTGCGAACACAAGCATGTGCTACATTGATTTTGAGCAGTTGTTGTCACAGGTTAAGGACACGGCTCTGCAGGAAGTCAGGGACGGTAAGCTGGGTCACCAGGGCAGGAGGATTTTGATGGATGATCCATGCAAGCCCCACATGAAAGAGATCCCATAATGGAACTGCCTGATTTAACTTGATAATGTTGGCAAACTCTGTCATCGAGTCATTTTTTATGAGAGAAGTTTACAAAATAAATCATAAAATAACTTGATGAAATCTTTGCTGTGGATTAAACCAACTTAAAAAAAAAAAAGAAAAAAAAAGATTTACGCAAACAGGCATACATATTATATTATTCCTCCTTCAACTTTCCTACATGATATAGTATGTATATATATATATATGATATAAGTTATAAAGTTGAAGAACGTTAAACTCAAAGAAATTCAAATTCAAAACGAAGGACATGGCTTCAATGCTTCTTGTGTAAAACTCGAATTAATTAAGGGCTGACCTTACCGCAACAGAGCTTAAATCCTAATCATGTCCTCGATTTGCATATACAGATGAGTTCCCTGCTGACGGCAAATATGGAGAAGCTGCCTTAATATAACATCACGCTGGGGGGGGTGTGTCAAATTTTAGTGACGCGTGCCACCATATTGAGGTTTATGGCCTCATGGTGGGCACATCCCCGTCTGTCATTGCGGTAATACTTCCCTCTACAGTGTTGTGTGCCCCCCCCCCCTCCCACTAGGTTTGTATTCCCGGCATGATGACAAGGGTGCAGACAAGACATGCTGGGCCACGTTTCTGAACACCAGCAGCGCTCCATGGGGACACAGCCCAACACAAGGGCCTTCTCCAAACTAGACAGATTTAAGGGCCGCTTGATGAGGACCCCCTACCGAGACATGTGAGCGAAAAGAAACCTAACTATAGACTGTTGGCAGGACAGGTGGGAGGGAGTGAGGGAGTGAGGAGGGAGGGAGGTAGGGAGGGAGGGAGGGAGGGAGGGAGGCGGCGATAGATATCTGAGGAGTAGCAATGAGGGAGGAGAGCAGATTGCATTTGCCTTCTAATCTGGCCACGAATGCAATTTATTGACATTGCCCCTGGAAAAACGCACCTCAGTCGAGTTCTGCCAATAATAATATAAAACCATTTTAAACGGTGATGAATTGCTAATATTTAACATTTAGAATTGATCTACAGGCCTGTGTTCATGGATATGGCCAATAAAAGCGTTATTCTATTATTCCATGTAAATTAGCTGTCATTTGTAAGTTAACTTAACTTCTGCCACTCTCGCTCTCAATTGACAGGAGACGAACGGGGATGTGGAGAAACATGCTGTTTCTGTCTCACACTCGACATGATGATAATAGGACACTACAGGCCCAACCCCTAAGGATCTTTTGTTTGTGTGTGTGTGCATGCCTGCGTGCGTGAGTGTGTGCGTGCATACATGGGTGTCTACTGACGACAGGCCCTCTAACCTCAGGCCTGATGCTAAATGCCTACTCCACTCTGGCTCTCCCTGCTTGTCCCATTTAGAAGCCTCACTGCTAAGATGATGTTAGTTGGTGGACTATGAAGAGGAGTGATAAAAAGCTGGGGCTGCGATCTTTCACCAGCCTGTCCATATAGTGTGCCCATATAGTGCTGCTGTGACAGCCGCTATCTGTGGCTGAGTCCTACCATTTCCACTGAGATTTTCAGATCTCTTTTGCCATCAAAAGCTTTGACAGAATATCATCTTTTAGACACAGATGGCTCACGCCGTAAAAACATTAAACCAATAAAACCAACAACAATTTCCGAATATAACAATACAATTAAACTTAGTCCTGGGGTGTTTTATAGGTGTTATAGGGGACTTGTATTGAAATGATTTGTGGAGGGGTCAGGAGTGGTCCTGTGTAATATGTGTGGGTCAATATTAATTTGATAATTTCCAAAGTCAAGAATCAGGTGCATCACATAACTGGAACGTGATTGAAGAAAATTAATTTAATTTAATTTATATTAAATGAATGAATTGAATCAATTGGTTTACACATAACCGTTATGAAGCCTTAGATTTCACGTTTAGCCATTGCTTGAGATTTTTTGCAACCAGCAGCGGTGATGATCCATATTTTGCACACTCCTCACAGTAGTCTGTGGCCAAAACTCGCCAAAACGACACATGAGCATTCGCTGGTCCAGCGCCCCTATCGACTGGTCGAAGAAACAAACAATACGTCATGTATGTCAGGTTTCTGTCAGCCAAAACTAAATGGATGACATTTGTTTTATTTCAGGGGAAAATGTAACATTTAAAGATAGTTTCTGCATAAAAATGCATTTTTGATAAAACTTCTAGCGAGAAATTTGCATTTTATTTTCATAATTGTTGTTGAAGTGAATGTATGTTGTTTAGTTTAGATGTCTAGCTTGTTAGTTACTGCAATGTTTTGCATCGTAGCTATGGTGGTTGATTTGGACACTGCTATCGCTGAAACCACACAGCTTGCATGATGAATATATCATCCCTGGGTCACTCAAAAGTCTACATTTTTATTAAAAGAACATTATCAAAGAGTTACATAAAATAACACTTAACATCAGCTCAGATAACTACACAATGCAAAGACAATGATTCAAACAACATGCAAGATGCATGGTTTCATCGGTTGCAGCGTCTATATCAACCATAGCAACGATAGATAAACGTTGCATTGACTCACAAACTATTATCATTCAACGAACATTCTGAAAAATAAAATGCAAATTTCTCGCTACAAATGTTATCAAAACGCATTTGATTGCCAAAACTATCTTTAAATATAAATTTTCACTGAGAATAAAACAAATGTCATCCATTTTGTTTCGGGAGACAGAAATTGTACATATGTGAAGTATTCCTGGTTTGTTCTACTTTTTCAGTCCTGATACCGATACAGATACCTTGGCTTTCGGTATCGGCCGATACAAAGCACCGATCCAATACCAGTGTTTAATTAATAAGCTGTATGCCTCACCGGGTGGAAGAGAGTGGGATCATTTTTGTATGTGTAAGGCAACATCAAGCCGGACTTAAACATCTTAGACAAAGTTAGCTGCTTCGTCTAACCTATCCCTCGTCGTTGCTTCTGAAGGTGTTTCATTAAGTTAGTAAGTTAAGTTAGTTAGTAGTATTATAATTTACTGTTCTACTACCACCCCTCGAGTCATTGACTTTGCAGATATTGCAAGTAGCTGTGCAGCTTGTTGGTGTAGCAAGTGAGTATTACAAACAAGTATTTACAAACTGCTGAGCCTTTGCTATTTGCTCCCTCCATGCTGTTCTCTCCTTCTAGCAAAATGCCCCTGGCCGCATGCATTCAGGGAAGGTGGACATCACCATGCTTCGATTTCACCTAGACACACGTGGATTGTTTAATTCATCGTTTTAGTAGTGTGGTTTTATCAACAAGGTTTTGCAAAGTAACACATGGCTCATCTATCAAAATAAATGCTTTTATTCCACTGTACGTGTGGTCCAACTTTATATTATCCATTGCCCTGAATTGAGGATGTCTAGCTTAGCCTACTGGAAAACCAAGGCAATCATATGTTTTTTATTCTATCATTTGACAATGTTAGGATGTACCACGTAGTCATCCTATGTCACTGTTTGGAAGCTAGGGGACACACTTCCTATCAGGGGTAAGTACCTTGGCACGACACCGGAAACCGGCACTGCATGACGTCATAGGCGCACGTGTACACAATAGAATTGAATTGAATGGATCGGTCACATGGATCGGCCCGTTGTCACCGATAGCTCGACCAGCCGATGGGCTGGGTCGATTTGATTAATATTATTTGATTAATAACAACCTATTCTATAGTTTAGGTTAGAGATCACGTTGGTCTTTTTGCATCCGACCACAGCCAAAATGTATTGCCTGTCTCGATAATTTGTATGCTTAAAGCCTGAAAGGGGGACTACTGTATTGTTCACTTGTTCACTGTCAGACATTTTGAACATGTTAAGATAAGATTTGGTAGGTCGTGTGTGTCCAATGTACCTCAAGAGATGGTTCACGGCAGGAAAACCCCTAGTCTAGTGGATTGATTACTAGTTGAAAGGTTCCGGGTTTGAACCCCAATGGCCGCAGTACCTGTAGGAATCCTTGTGCAAGTTGCTTTAGCCCAACCTGCTCCTGCAGGACATGTATCTAAAAGTAAGTCACTGTAAGTCCCTTTAGATAACAGCATCTGCCAAGTGACTAAATTGTAATTTTCGAAATCACTATATATACATTTTATAAAAAGATAAATGATAAATGATAGGTTTCGTTGAGGCCTGCCCCACCACTATAAGATAACTGAAATGCAAAACTCTGCACAGCACAATCCCCAGTACGCTTCATTACGTAAAAACGTCTGTGTGTGTGTGTGTGTGTGGGCGTTTGCGTGTGTGGTCTGTACCTAGTTCTGCGGCAGCCTCATCCCTCCTCTCCATCAGCAGGTAGCGAGGACTCTCTGGGAGGAATGGCAGCACACACAGCTGAATCAAAGCAGGAAACGCCAGGAAGGCAAACAGGAAGGTCCATTTGGACTCCTGCAGTCAAGTCAGAGATGAAAAACAAAAAGCGGCATCAAGCAAATTATACGGGGACATAAACACATTATGTAAACTATTTCGCTAATATCTAATGTCCTGTATGTGCATTATTTAATGTTCCCCACACGGTAATAGTGAGATCATCTATGTTAACTGGCAGGGAAAGTTGAAAGTAGAAAGTAGAAAGTTTTTTCCCCATCTGTGTATGTGGATACATGGCTTTGTATAGTAGCACACTTCTTTAAAACTGGGCATTATGTTTGAAATAGGAGATGTGGTGAAAACATTGCTGCATTCACAGCCATTTGGTTAGTCATCGAGGTCAGGCCAAGTCTCACTTCGAACAGACTGGCGCTTGTCTCAAAGAAAAACAACACAGCGCACGTCTGTCACAGTCTAGTGGACTTACAGGGCAAAGTATAAAAAATGTGAATATATTAAGCGGTTCATTTGAATAAATAAATGCTGCCATGGTGTGAAGTAAATCCCCTTAGTCTATTTGTTTAGATCCTTTTAATGTGAGCATGTATCTTTATTGACAAACCTTAGTGGCCATAATTATTCATGAATCTGTTAAGAATTTGTTAGGTTTGCAAATCTAAAGCTTTCACATCTTTCATGTCACATTCTCCACATCAAACTACCTTAAGAAAATCAATACAGATATTTGTGCATTTGCCAACCAAAATAACTTCAGACATTTTGTGATGTACAAGTCTGCCATATCCAATGAACTAGCCATCTGTGACAGATGCTCAAAGGGGGATGCTAGCTTTACAATACATTCTATTACAGACAATTGGATATCCAAGCTCTATGGAAGCAGATTCCAAGCCGCACGTTTTCCCAAATGTAGAGTTTCCTTTAATTCATCCATCTGTAATTAATGCAACACTCACCCGACACTTCCCCACCCCAGGTGCTCTTCTAGTTGATTTGTGTTTGTTAATCTAATTTGCAAAGCGACTGGCATCCGCTGTTCTCTTCAAATGGGTTGTGGCTCACATTGATTAAAATAATCTAAAAGTAAGAAAAATGCAGCTTGTAGTTGTGTGTCTAATTTAAGTGCAATGAGGAAGTTAGTGAGCAGAACAGATCTTGATCTCTGCGCATCTACTCAACCGCCTCCTCCATAAATTAACCACTGTCCTCAGTCGGTTCAGATACAAAATGACCCGATTCCACACAGTCCACACAGCTGTATATTTCATTATCTTACTATCTATCTAACTATCTATCTGTCTTTTTCATCGTCTTAAGACACAATAAATCCCTTGAAGACCAGAATCATGATAAGCCTGTGCCTGTTTTCAAAAATAAGATCTTCCAAATATTATGCATGTATGAGCTGAGATATTGGTCTCTGTGTTTCAGATTTGATAGAAAGTAGGTAAAATAAGCAGTATAGGTTACTGGTGCCCCAGGCACTGCATGGATGCATCATCTGAGAAGGGACGAGAGAGTGCACCTGCACGGACACTGCTGTATAAACGCTGGTGTTTTAAGACATTATCATTTCCTTCCACAACATCTCCCTCTGTGGATATGAAAGAGCAAAGGACGAGGACTACACCTGGTGAAAGATTACTGTACCTCGCAAACTACTGCATCACGACTACAGGGCCTACGTCATTCCCAGCACATGGAGCACTGAGTCATCCGGCATGACGATGCTGCTGCTCCCATTCTTAGCGCTTGAACGCACACACTAACACTGACAAGTGGAAACGCACACAGTGCGCCCCCCCCCCCCCAGATCATAATAGACAAGGCACACTAACGCACATCTGTTTTTGGCATGCTAATGTTCCCTGTTGGATAAATAGGGTGGGAGGGGAGGAATGGAAATGGAAGGTTTTTTTATAAGTAAAGTTAGAAAACTGGGTAAAGGTGCCCTGTGGAGAGGAAATGTCAGCTCTGTAGAGATGCAAAAAGAAGGCACTAGGGTCCAACTATTTTATTCATACAGTTATGATCACCTGAGTTATTTAATCACCTGAGTTTAATCAAAGTACTGCTGTCAAGCCAGAAAGTAATATTTGATTGAATGTCTAGCTGGGTATTTCCCTTGTTGTTGCAGTTGTTTTCCAACCCCCCCTGCAAAAAACAATGACCATACACTAAAATATATTCTCCATGGTGTCCAATTCCACACAATCACTGATCACCTTAAAATAACATCAGACCTACTTTAGGTGATCAGGGGAGCAGAACATAGTTGGCCCCTATGTGACCCATAAGGATTGAGCCGGTAGTTGCACACTTCAGCTCCAAGCTGTTTCCCCAGCAGCATGTAACACAGCTTGAACTGTGGTATACATGTCAGATATTCCTTTGCTAGAATTGGTTCCAACAAAACTAAAAGAACAAGCGATAAACCCGCAAAACAATACTCATGATTGTGCTTTCTTTAACTTCACAGCTTTTCATTAAGCCTTTTTCAAGCTCCCTGTAGCTTTTGCATTTTATTTATGTATTTAGACGAAAAACTATACGATTAGAGAAAAGAAAAGAAACGATGTTTACTTCACAATATACACTACATCACTACATAAGATCAATACACAATATACACAT
>JAOPJO010000025.1:11210003-11233367 GCA_027123675.1 Molva macrophthalma | reverse complement strand
GTGTGTGTGTGTGTGTGTGTGTGTGTGTGTGTGTGTGTGTGTGTGTGTGCGTGTGTGTGTGTGTGTGTGTGTGCGTGCGTGTGTGTGCGTGTGTGTGTGTAATAAAAACTGTAGTGAGGGAACGGAGGCTTGTGCGCGAGGGAAAGCATGAAGAGATGAGCGATGAAGAGGCAGGGTGTGCACCTCTTTGCTGGGTGAGAACTCCAGCAGCAGGTTGCATAGCGTGGAGGAGGCCATGACCAGAACCTCGTCCGGGGCGTTCTGCAACAGCTGTACCAAAACAACGACGACAACAACAACAACGGTTTATTATACTGACAAACGATACGTGCTCAACTGAAACATGCATATCGTTGGCAGACTGCAACTTGGGGGATTTCGACGGTGCCCACCTTCATGAGAGGTTTCCACACGGCGTGGTCATGGAAGCTGGTCCTCAGCTGCTGTACCGACCGCGACAAACTGTGGAGACACCTGGAGACGCACACGCGCACACGCACACACACACACACACACAAGAACTGCCTTTGAGGATTGAGACAAGAGGAGAAGTCTTAGCAAACCTGACAGGGAGGTGGGTTGGGGGACATGAAGAGTGAGCGGGGAGAAAGATGGATTGGTTCAAAGAGAGAGAATGAGTGAGCGCGGAGGCTGAGGAGCCAGAAGGTCATCGACTTCGACAGCCATGAGGGATGGGTAGACAATGGATATACAAACAATCGGATGGCGGGACAATAGGGGAAGAGAGGGGCGTCTCTGCACTCTACCTGACAGCCGCGAGGCGCACTTTGATGCTAGATTCTGACAGGCCGCTCACTATTCTGTCCATCATGTTCTCCGTCTCTGTAATCTGTGGGAACAGAAGATAGGGGGGGGGGGGGAAATAAATAAAAAAAAAATCAGGCTGTACACCCAAATTCTTGTTCACCAGCAAATACCATCAAGGAAATAGGAAAAGCTCAAAATAAATAAGGGCCCTCTCTTAAGCCTAAAGACTAAAGGCAGTGTAACCTAAATAAGATGCCCACGCAGCACTATTCCAGACCGGTGCTCACTATGGGGTGCCGTTATGACTGTACAGTGAAACAACATGAGCTGCTCTCCATCTGACCAGTAATGATAAAAACAATAAGAATACATATTATTTATATAGCACCTTTCATCATCGGGGACAATCGCAGGGTGCTAAACAGTGCATTAAAACAACAAAACAGACGGCGAGATACTAAATAGTAGTAGCATCCCAGAAGGGTGTAGAATATACACATGTTGGTAGACGATGACGAAATAAACAAATGAATGTACAACCCCCATAGTAGCCCTTTAAACACAGAAACATTTCCTTGGGAAAGATGCCGGTTATGGCTGCAAGGAGCCATGTTAGGGCTTCACAATAAAAGTAAAACGTAAAGTAATAATTGTGATCATTCCAAAGCATAACATGCCTCTATAGGTAAAACATTATCATCTGCTTCCCTCCAGTTGATCAATATATGATCAACACTTTAAAATTGTTGATCGATTAAAAGGTAGTGATTAATGACCGCAAGGTGTCACACATTAGAAACCGGCCCCCTCCGACAAACGCTGGCTAAAACCCGTCACCTTCTTGCGGATGTCCTCGTCATTGGAGCCCAGCGAGGCGTAGAGTTTAAAAGCCGCTTGTCTCAGCTCGTGCGCGTGCTTCAGATCGTGGTCCAGCTGTGTATACACACACACACACACACACACACACACAGTTTATTTATCAGTAAACTGATGGACTGTGTATCCATCTGTGTGTTTATCAACCTCAGCTGAAGTCAAAATATTGAGCATTGAATGGGAACCGGTAAAAGGATGAGGTGTCCGGTTATTGAAAAAAAAAAAGAAGAAAAATAGGCCATCCTATTGGAACGCTTTCGACCAATCAGGATCAAGTATTTACCAACGATGGTCTAAAATAAAAAAATAAAAAATGATTACAGTTTAACGCTGTGGTGGATGCAGAGCCCCGGTTGTACGCACCCTTTTGATGTCCGTGATGGCGGACACGGAGCTGGGGTACTTGAAGTAGTCGGCCAGCATCGCCACCAGGTGGTCGGTGGTGCTGGCGATGCGCTGCAGCTCCACGTCGGGCTCCATCAGGTAGGCCAGGGTCTCCGCCCCCTCCACGCGCTCCTCCAGCAGTCGCTCTTTACTGCACATGCGCACCAGACACGGCAGCGTCTGTATGCGTGTGTGTGGGTAAAAACATTTTAAAACAAATACATCGATTTTATCAGGTTGCCTGCATTTTTTTTTAATTGGGGGGGGGTTATAGAGTAGGGGGGTTTATCCTCCACACTTTGTTATGTCTCTATACTGTTGGTATACTGATATGTTTGTATACATTGCATATGTAAAACTGAAAATAAAATATTTAAAAAAAACAAAAAAACAATTCAGTAGCCATGGTTGGAATAAGCTCAGATAACCCTCATTTAATAAATCTGATAATTGTCAGAAATTGACAGCAACCATAAATCTCCAAATTGAAACATTGGAAGCACCGGTTCCATCAAGCCCTAATCTTCATCTTCATTCTCTATTACAAATCAAATAGTGTGCAAAGAGATACCTAGAAAATGTATCAATACAGGATGGATTGGACTGAAGCAGTGACGCAGAGCAAGGGCTTGAACTTGTGTCTACGGCTGGAGTCCCTAGTCGAATAATCCCTTGTATCAGATCCATAGTAATGATTCAAAGAAGGACATGTAATGTTAGATTTGTGTGAGGCATTATTAGCAACAGTTCATTGCCACACTTGTATTTTGTTATTTTGGTTTGTTTATTGTCGTTTTAATGCTTTTACTACACTATCGCAGCCAAGCGGCTCTCTTGCTGAGCAACACCTCCACGAAAGACATCCTGTCTGCAGCACATGGATAGATTTACTTGATCATGCCCAAAGTGCAATCTAAACACCAGCACATACAGGAGCTGAATTGCCATCATGGGTCCCACCGTGTTCAGCTCTAGCGCAGGCTGTGTATTTCCTCAAAGTAAGTGGCAGCCAGGGAGACTATAAAAGCTAATTAGAAGAGCACCATTTAGGTCCCTCTTTGTTTGTTGTTCAGCATTTTAACATTGAAGTCAAGGGTGCCACCATCTACGGAGCAATGTGGCTCAGTGAGATGCGGCTGAATTACAGTGCTTACATACTGTTGTGTTGCTGCCGTGCTGTCCACATTACACAGCCTCACTTGGCTCAGCTAGAGTGTATGTGCTTCTGGCTTATTCTGTCTATTTTCAGCCCAAACTGATTAACAATGAAAACATGTCACATGAACAACTACTGATATGAGGCTGGAAAAGGTTACACCCTGCATCAGAGGCGGCGGAGCGGGAAAGCCTTGTGAAGGCGCCTAGACTCATGTATCATGGTATGCGGTGTAGGTGATGGAGAGAGCAAGACAAAATATTAATATTCTTCATGGAGATGGCGTTGACAAATATAACTAAATGCCTCAGAAATAGATTAAATTAGTCAAATATTATGAAGTAAATGAAGTACATTTATCACAAAAATGGGAAGATAAAGGTCAACTTTCTTCCTATATATAGTGGAGAATATGGTGAGGTGAATGCTAATATGAAATCTAAAATGTCATATGACCATGCCAAGCGCCTTTTATTTCATGTTTTATAACCTTTTTATATTCTGTTTTGAGCTCTAGCTTTGCATAACACTTTAAGAGATAACGTTTTAATACATTGTATTAGTAATGTTTTATTATAACTAATTTAACCATTTTGTATGTATATTTTTGTCATTTGGTTTGTTTTCATTTCTGGGTTCTGTTATTTGGAACAAGTTTATGCTCAAGAGCAGACAAAAGTCCAATAGCACCAACCTGTCCCAGCAGTTCTGGAAGCCCCAGCACTTGTCCAGTGAACACTCCCAGGCAGATGAGGATGGAATTGAACTGACCAATTGATCCTCTTATATTCCTTGGGGAAATTTCTCCAAGGTACATTGGCAGAGCGCAAAGAGCAATACCTAATGTGTAAGAAAACATTATATTTCTAAGTGATATTTTCAGTGCTCTATATGACATTTTCCATAGTGACGATTGTTATGATGAAATGATAATAATACGATCCGGAACACATTTGGTCAATTCATAACACTGTGCTAGGCAATGTTTCTTACCATTAAAATAGTTAACTTTAGGAGTTTAAATGCATACCATAATACAGTATATATTTTAGTGATTAAAACAATCGTCACAATTTCTAATCTTTGAACAATGACAATAGAGATCGTAAGGGCTGTTTTTTATACTGTAAAAAGATAACAAGCAATGTAAAATACAACTGCAATCACACTGCACTACTGCACTACCCACTACTGCGCTACCAAACATTAGGAGTCGGGCACATTCAGGCAGCAGGGCGGATTGACCCACCCATGCAATCTACATGCCCAATGCAGCACTGCTGCTGGTACCAACTCAGGTCTATTTATATTGCAGGGATAATGAGCAGGACTTCTTGGACACAAAACTATAGGGGGAATAGAAAAACTCACCAGAGTCCACTCCCATGATGAGCCGACCGACGAGGAGCATTTCAAAAGAGCCTGCCTTCTCCCCCAGGGTGAGAAGCACAGCCGCTATTACTGCAAAGCAGTTGTTCAGCAGCAAGGTGCCCTTCCTGCCAAGGAGGGAACATAGGAGAGGGGCGGATATCATTCATAGCCACAGGTGGAGCTTCTTCATTCACGGGTCTACAGCAGAGCTGGTGTGATGTGGTTTGGGCCAAAGTATTTCAGGAATAAGTATTACAGGACAGGTGCCTGAACCCATGTGTGATCCTGGATATATTGGGTTCTTTCTAACATCAAATAAATTATTTACCAACAGCTATACTTGGCTTTAGTGCCACATCTCATAAATATGCGCTTAAGTGCTTAAACGATGGCCTGTTCTTGAAGGCTAAAGTTTAATTGTCCGACTATTTCCTGCCACAGTTTTGCATTGATAACTTTATTTTATATAACTCATATTATATCATGATGTACCTATGAAAAAAGCATTGAATTATACTATTTGTATTATTATTATTCAGTCTTTGAATAATGAATTATTGTCTTTGTGTGATTACTAAATGCTTGAGTGTGACAGAAGGTCTTAACATATCAATGTCAAGATAGGTATGGATGGATTTTTAAACAGTTCAATTATCCATGTCAGGTCTCATTATTTTAACATGCACGTAGCTGACGGAGCGCAAAACTAACATTTGGTGACAAACTGCTCTTGCAATTCAATGACATGACTTTTTTTTCTGGCAGGCTAATGCATTGTTATCCTACCTCCTAAAAAAAAAAAGGATTTGAAAGGGGATATTTTGCACAGTTTGCAATGTAATCCATGTAGAAGCACCAGCGGTCAAAATAATAAAGAAGTGCTTGATAATGAATTTATATGGGGTTGTCCCTTTTGTTTTGTTGGGCCGCGTTCTTGTTCACATTGAGCTGACCCTTTTCCAATGCCTCTATAAAAGTGTTGCTTTCTCTCCAAAACTGGTCCTTTGGGAAAGAGTCACTCAGTTTGAAGCATCACTCTAATTCCCTTTAATCCAGACATTCAAAATTGATCCCAGATCCCAGGCCTACACAATGTTTTCATGTTATCCACATTCAATATTTGGTTATAATGACTCTCTGACTCAAACCTTTAATATTTTGTTTCATAGCTCAAGCAAATATTTGTTAAACTGTCTTACAGAGATTAACTTGATTACACATAACTGATTTGTTAAAATACACTCCTCAGTGTTTATGAATAATCATTTGTGTCATCCAAAGCAAGAGAAGTGCTTTCATTTCAGATTTTAAAATGGTAGATAATGTAGGTTTTGCCGAGGCAGCACGATGCTTGTTTTATTAATTTGTGTGACGAACTGTTTACAGTGCTGTCTACTGTAGTACATTGCATATTCAGTCCACATGCATCTGCTCATCCCTTACTCTGAGCCTAGCTAGGAGTGCTTAAAGAAGCAGTTTTCAAACTGCAAGATGGATGATCCACATTCCGAAAAACCATCTTAGAAGATATGTGTGGGAAAGGAATAAAGGGCAGAGTGCACTCAAGCTCTTCCCCAAGACCATTTACAGTAAATATCCTTAAGAATGACAAGCCACTTCAGTTGGTTTGGGATGGAAGGTGAGAATGGCAAAAGCATAGGGCTTTGCCACTGTAATTGACAGAAAAGTGCCCGCACACATTTGTTTATTGCAGTTATTAAGTGCGTTGTGATGATAACCTCAATCGACCAGCAGTGCAGAAATATTTCACACAGCATCCAATATTTCTTTCTCTTAAAGAATCCACGAGTGACGTATTCAAGAATGTCAAGTCTGACAGTATAACAATATATAGCTTCTACAAATTATACGTTTATAATTGTACTTGTTTTTTATTAACACATTGGGAACCATGAAGTGGGAATCATCCTGTTTTATTCAAATCGGTACATCTCAGCTCGTCTCCTTAAGAAATGTCCTCCCAGAGGAACAGGGAGACCTGACCAAGGATCCTGGGTATTGGATTGCAGCCAAGTCCTGGATATACTTGTTGTAATTTAAAATAAGGGCTGTAGCTATTTAAGGGAGCTATTGAGACACAGCACAGTTATTTTCGGACCAGAGCAGATGGACATAGGTTGGCTGTGGTTGGTGTTGAATCGCTGCTTTGCCTCTCAGGGGAGATGGGCTC
The DNA here is from genome assembly GCA_027123675.1 of Molva macrophthalma. Classification (NCBI taxonomy): domain Eukaryota; kingdom Metazoa; phylum Chordata; class Actinopteri; order Gadiformes; family Lotidae; genus Molva; species Molva macrophthalma. Next base: position 11,226,621 of record JAOPJO010000025.1, on the reverse strand, counting down.
TTTTGCATGCATGTTTATCGCCCCCTGCTGGTTCAAAACCCAGATAGCACAATCATCCCTACATAGTAAACTCGTGTATTTTGTCTCATTAGCAACGCAACACTGATAGGAATTTCACCAACACAAACGATCTCACAGAAGAAGTATCTGTTAGAACCATGATGACAGCCTCTGAGATCTACTAAGACCTAGTTAAACCCACCCAATTCCAGATTTGAGCTTAACAATATTGCTGGAATAGCAATAGAATCCTGATGAGAAGATTCCTTTTTTCTAGGCAACCAAACCCATTGGTTGTAGTAGTGTCAAGTAACAACATAATGCTCCATTGTGTACTTTTGTTGTTAAGGTAAAGCAAAAACCCTATAAACATTCCCCTGTACAGTTAAAGAGGGCCGACAGAATTTATCTATATTCAAAATTGCTCTTCATTCAAACCCGTAAGGGCATGTTCACCAGCTAATATATTCAACTCTCCCTGCCTGAGCCCTGAGTCTAAACCTTTGTAGACACCCTGCACGACCGCCAGCCGGCACACAGATGTCCCGGGGAAAGAGAAGAGAGAGGAGAAGAGAGAGAGAGAGAGAGACGATGAATAGTAGATGACACATGAAGGACCCCACGCCCCCTCTTGAGATCCAAGGTGAATCTTAAAGAAGGACTATCCGCAGACACCGACAGGTACATTGACCTTGCTTCGGCACTCAGGGCGAATCCTTCATGAGCCTTTTCCTCTGCCAATCTGACATCCTCATCATTAGTGGAGGGATGGCTCCTTACCTCCTCTAATACCGATTATTAGGGAGTAATGATGGGAATACTGGCACAGCTGCATGAGGAAATGGGGCGAAATCACACCAGGAACTCTGTTAGGTGGACACTTCAGAATCTCATCGCACCACCCACCTTCCGCCACCTCCAGATTGGATCAGAGAATAGATGGCCCACCACTACCTCTCGGGCCAAAGCAAATTGCTCCACACCCTGTGTCCCCATCACACCATTTTTTATTTTCCTCTGTTCCGAGCCAGTATGAAGGATAAAAAAACATTTTATGTATAGCATTGTAGATCTCGTTATTATTCTGCCTTCTTCGGGTCATTCCAGGGAGAAATCACCTAGGAATGCAATTACTCTTGGCTGAACATTTTAGCTCATCCATCTCTCCTCTGCTGTTAATGTTGGCTGTACTCAAACCAATTCTGGACACCACAATAAAGTCTAACAAAATCAACATTGCCTAAATATTGTCATGTTCAGTCCCTGACATTGAAATTATCACAGAGGAACTGCTACTGCCAGGGAATAAACACCTAAGCTAAAAATAAACTAAACTGAATAAGATGCAACTAAAAAAAGATGCAACAAAAGAGGCAGTGCAGAAAACAGCATAACAGTGCTGCAACATGTAGTGATCTAGCCAAGTCCTGCAAATGTATATATATTGTAAACACCATGCGATGCAATATTCATTCTCACAGCACTCTAGGAGTTAGGTAACATGATGTAGCCTATACTATTAATGACACTATTACTTCCCATTACACTGTTCTGTTACTGGGTATACTAGTGCACCTACAACATTACATTATGTCCTGCACCAAGGGCAGGAGTACCATGTACAATGGACTGGAGCCAGGGTACATAAATGAAGGATGCTTACTGAGGTAGCAGCCAATTAGCTTGCTGCTGTGTACAGTACAACAATCTCAAATAGTTGGCTCCAAAGATGTGTGCATGAGCTATGAATACAGAGAGTGCGTGTGTCTACACCAAGTGATTTCCCTGTGTGAAAGGACGTCCCTCCGCCACCACCAGCAGAACCCCCCACCGGTGCAATGTCTGAAAAGAAACTATCTATTAGCCGGCACCTAGCTGGTGGGATCAGCAGGGGCCATTAACAGCAACAGAACCTGGAGGAAGACACTGGGGGCACAGGTGGAGCCTCCATTAGAGTAAATGACATGCCTCAAGCCCTGCTGAAACGCCCTGGGCAGCCCTGGAAACTAGACCTTGTTTTTCCTTCAAAAGGTGAACACTGCCTGCTACAAGTCTCTCTTACAACCTGAGCACATCCACAATCTGCAATGAGATTGTTGTCTGGACTTTCAGGAAAACATTTAAGTTAAGGGCCAAGTAACACAATTACAAGAATGCAGTAAATAAACAACCAATTTTATAGCATGATTGAATATAAAAAGACATTTTAAATATATTTTGAATCAAACTAGTGACTTACCTCCCCAGGGTTTTCACCAAAGAAGAGACAAAAAGTGTTCCCAAGAGGCCTCCAATGGCAAATATCGAAACTGTGGACGACCACAGCAGGGTGACTGTCTCTGTGCTGGCAGGCTGGCCGTACCTCTCCATCCATGTTCGGTTGTACATGGCTTTTATAAACTGCATAGGCAAGACAAAAACAACACTATTGGAAATCCCTGAGTACCAGTAGTAGCCTTTCTTGATAAGTGATACCACTCGCTTGTAACTCAAAAAAACATTACAAATTCAAAAATACGCAATGCACAATGTCCATAAGCTTAATGTGAATAACGTAGGGAGAAGAGTAGAATACCTTTGATATGTTTTGATATTTGAATGGCATTTATATTGACCGATCTTATTGGGCTACAACCAACATCATTTTTTTTTAATCTATAGTTTGTTCTGCTGTTTTCATTTTAATGGATTAATCGATCGGGTAGGTGGCAACAGAGTATGATCCCATAGTGTATGTGTGTGTGTGTGTGTGTGTGTGTGTTTGTGTGTGTGTGTCATACAACTGTGCATGCATGCGTGCGTGCGTGTGTGCGTGCATTCGTAAAAATGTTGTGAGATTCTAAATAAGTTGTGTAAGGGCACTCAGTGTCTCTGGACACCAAATTAGTCAACTAATTGTAAAATGTTAATTGGCCCTTTAACCAAATGGAGTGGGAAGACAAATGGCATGGCCAGAGCTCCCAGTAGATACAATTATTTGAAACTGAAGGGCAGAGCAGTTCGTCTCCATGTAGCCATACTCCTTTAGGTTTGCATCAGCTCCTCTAAATGATAGCGCCACGTAGTGATTGCTATCTCAACTATCTTTTTTATTGGACAGAAACACTTACAGTTTTTATTAAATATAACATCATCTTACTCAATTATTTATTTCCCATAAAAAACTTAAAAAGGGCTAAGGATAATTAGGTCTAGCCTAGCTAAAGATGCTTAATGGCTACCCTCGACAGAGTTTCTGTCGTGTAATCGTTTAATGGATCAGAACTGTTTGTGTTTCGTTCAGACTTTTGTGCAAATCAGGTATTGGGTGAGATTTAATAATTTTGTTTATTACAATAAATGGAGAAACTCTTTATTTAGTATTTTTTTTCCATGTGTACAGGGAGATGCTTGCATACATTAGCCGCCTGATATTAAGTATTGATCAATTATGGGTTTCTAATTGTATTCAGACCTACACTGAAGGTTTATAAATATTGAAATGGGTTAACATGAGTAGTTAAGGCCCAATAAACCACACACGATTTAGAAAATGCGCTCTCCAGATTTTAAAATGTTTTTCATGAGTATTATGTGTGTTTCAATGCGTTCACTAAACATTTGCCCTTTTGTGTCCAGTGAGGGCAATTGTTGTGTCAGGAAAGTAAACCCTGCAACACTGTTTAATTTGTTAAACGTAATTAAATGATAAACAATAACATGAACATTATATATTATTGGATATATATTTGCTTACCCATACTACTGTACAGCCTAGTTGGGCCAATAATATTTATACAGTACAGTTGAGTATTAGGAATTCTACAAACAGCAGTATTTGCTGGAAAAGCAACTACAATGCATAGCCATGTTAACAGAAGGAGAAAAACAGCAGGAATGAATGATGGTATATTCAAATCTAAATGTAGTTTCGTAGTCCTTTGCTCTAAACCAACCACAGAGCAAAGACGCAACGTTCAATCCTTTATTTGCCAGCTCTAGCAGGATACCCTTACAACCAGCCCCATTCTGCTACACTGTTGACTCTCTTGTTAATTATTCTTTATAACAGTTAATAAACACATGACAAGGGTGGCCCTATCGGAGGCCCTCCAATTGTTCCCTGTCTCTAGGCTGTAAAATACAAAAAGCTGCAAACCCCTGTATTTTCCCCCGTATATTGGGTGACAATCACCAGCCAATCACAAACAGCCTACACCCTCTCTGTGTTTGTACAACAGGCAGGATGTGATACCTTGGTGAGATTGGCACTCAGACCAGTTGGCCTCTGGACGATCTATTGTTTGACTGTTACATGAAAGGAAGGCCATTTGCCAATCCCAACCCCTCAATTGCTTCCAAGAAGGACACCACACAGCAGTATATACTTTGAGTTGGGCCTAGTTTTAAGGCACATGCTATTTTGAAGAATACATTCTCCTTCACATAACATAGTCTGTCTCACCACTGCTGGAGCGTTGACTACCGACAGGTTGTATCCGTAGAGATAAGAAGACCCAAGGGCACCGATGAAGGCTGCGTTCACCAAACATGCTGTGATTGGCTGCTTCTGAAAGAGCAAACATTCATTATGACAAAAGTATTTTTACGGTCAAGTTCTCAGAGAGGAAATGATCATCAAGGGACAATGTATATGGAGCAGGTTTCTGGGTAAGGAACAGGATGCAGCCTAACCCCCATGTGACTAATACATATAGGCCTACTGTACAGTGTGCTGTCCTTCAACAAACCTTTGATTCATTCAATGGAAATGTATTTGGTAATATCTAGCAAATAATGAGGGAAATTGCCATGGTACAAGTGCACAGGAATATATGTTATACATATACACATATTCATTATATTATCAATATTATACTCCTCATGAAACTCCTCTTTGAAAACTTATCTTGGTTTTATTTCATTGAAGGATTTGTGTGCACATTATTGCCATTATGGGAGAAATTGACTGAGGTTTAAAGGAAGTATATGCTTAACTTCACATTTCATTTGAACTTAATTTAATTTTAAATTGCTTTTCTGTGTCTATTTTCTCATTCTTTTACTTTTAAACAGTAGGCCTCTTCTTTCAGGAACACATATTCTATAACGGACATTAATCTTGTAAAAAAAAATCTGTTTCAATGTATACATTGTTCATTGATCCAATGATTGTTTTGCTGTCACGCGTCTGCGTTTTATTTTTCTGCACATTATATTGTCAACTGTTTCTGACACACAAAATGAAAAAACAGCTGGAGATCACGGAAGATAAGTTGCTCATCTTATTCCTCTCTGACTTATGAGGCATCGGCTGACAGTGACAAAAATGACAGTGTTCGTCTTTGACCTGCCCCTACCCCTCTGTGTTATGTCACAGAATGTGTCGACGGATAGGAGTGTGAACTCCTACGTCGCCATTGGCGACATTCGTCTTTCGTCTTGACCCTCCCCCTCCTCCCTTTTTTCAAAGTTTTGTGCGTCCGCTTTGTGATGTCTGTCTTATATCACCCATATAGCACAAGCTGACCTTCCCGGGTAGGAGACTTTTTTGTGCCTCTTTTTGTTCTCCTGTTCTCCTTTTGCTTTAGTCTATTCATCAGATACATGACATTAAGAAGCAGGTCAGGGTGGGCATCTTTGCACATGGTCATCGATCACCTGTGTCATCGCCACTCCTGACCCTTTTTGAATAACCAAGTCAGGCAATACGACTTTAAATGTTTAATTTCTGCGTGTACAAGCTTGTGTCCCTTCCAACTCACTGTGATATCGAGTTTCAATCAAAATCTTCCATGGAGACTGTACAGGGTCTTTTAATTTTTACCTGCCAGAAAACCAAGACATAGATGGGGGATGGGAATGAGAAGCTTTTTTTTGCTGTAATAGAAAGAAATGTCCTCATAGACATGCCTATGGAGGTGGTGGCAGTGAATACTTGACCATGAGCGTGCAGATCATGTCAGGACATTAGAAATATGTTGATGTTTGAATTGTTGTTTTCCAGTTAATGCTATTAGTAGGCTAAGTTGCCATCTATAATGGAAAATGAAACTACAGGGCTCAGTACTGTGACCAAAATGGTTGCATTTTCGGCCATTTATTATGTGGATGCAAGGTCATTTTGTCCGCATCGGTGCCAGTTCTCCACAAACAATGTAATGGTGGCACTTCACCACCATGCTCCTTTCTAACATTTCAAAACAGTGCTATCAGGACACAGACATTAGTTAACGTCGTTGTTTTTCCCATTTAAATTGTAAAACCATTTATTTGGTAATTTGGTAAGAACACCTTTTATTGGAATTACACTTCAAAAAGCAAAACTACAATATCACAAGTAAGTGCTGTGTGGAGGAAGTCAGTGGCCTTAGGATCCATTCTTGGTCCTATGTTACTGCACAGCTTCAGTGTAGTGGGTCGCAGCTTCAGTGTAGTGGGTCGCACACCAGACGAGCCACAGCGTGAAGTTCTAGTTAAGTGTAGTTAAGTTCACTGCTTAATTTGTTGGCACCCTAACAGATTCGGTCGCATTCCTTTTTTGCCATTTTATCCCAGAATTGGCATGGCTTTTTTTGTCACATACCATCCATCCATGTACATTCATTTAAAAATAGTAACTCACTTGAAATAAATTGTAAAATGTAAAACAATAAAACATTTAGAAAATGTCAGTCTTGAGCCCTGCACTATGAGTACTCAGTTGTTCTTCATAGAATCCTGAGTGGTTCACCACTCTTTGATGACATCTCTCAATGTTACATCAAGCACTGGAACCATATCCTTGGCTGCTAATGCCTCTCGATGCAGTGGTTCCATGTCGCATTTGGTGCCCTGTCAAGGATACTCTTCACCAACCCTGAATGTTTCCCGGTCATCGGCAGAGGCATCAGTTGTGATTCCCACCGAACCCAAGCACAAATCCGCACGGCGTAAAATGTCCTCTGCCTTTGTAGTGGTAGGGAGATCTCTACAGAGAAATTGCCCCTGTAGGTCTCCCTCCCACACATGTCTCACATACACAAGTAAAATCGGGTCAATAGCAATATCCCTGGATTCATCTGTAAGGCATAGTAAGTGCTTGCCAGGATGCGCGCCGTGGTCTGTTGTTTTATGTCACCAGACATTTCTTCAATGCGCCTACCTATGGTATCATTTGACAGTGGTATGGTCTTCAGCTTATCCGCCGCCGATTGATCTAGCCCCTGTCTGACCATGTCCATGGCTGCAGGTAAGAGAAGCCCTTCTGCTATTGTGTGGGGTTTCTTGGCCTTTGCAATGCGGTGAGCTACGTGCTAAGATGCGCGTAGTGCCTGTTCTTCTTTGGAACATGAGGATGTTAAGCATTTCTGCAAGGCCCTCAGCTCCTGGAGTCGTCTTTGAAAGTACTCGACCGGTTTGTCTTTGTACGTGGGATGTTTTGTTTCTAAAGGACGTTTCAATTTTGATGGTTTCATGCTTTCTTGTGCGAGCAGTTCACTACATACCACACACTGGGGTTTCAGTACCTTTTTGCGTCAATGTACGTAAATCCATATTTAATATACTCGGAGCCATATTTTCACTTCACCATATTTAGCTACTACTCGAATGACAACATAAACTTAGTCTGTCAACTTTCAATTCAATTTTGACATAACCATGGCAACGGCTAGCCTACTGCACATCTTTCACGCACGTCTGTCAAAAAATGTATTAATTAATTAATTCATAATTAATAATTAAATATATATAATTTTTTAGAATAATTGTTATCAATTTATTTTTATTTTGTATAGCCCTTTATCACAGGTACAGTCTCAAAGGGCTTAACAGGTCATATATTTATGATTATCATAATATAATTGTTATTATATTATTATTAATATTATTAAAAAAAAATTAAAACACACACTCCGCAACCTATTCAGAACAAGGCCGCGACCCACTTTTGGTTCGCGACCCACCAGTTGAGAAACACTGCTCTATAGCTATACAACACACATAGCCTTATCTAACCTTAGGTTAGGTATAACGTTAGGTACACTGACTTGACATAACTTGATTGGAGTTGAATGCTCTGAGTCTAGCAATGCTTTATATGTTATTCATATACAAGAGTTTCATAATCCTGTTAAGAGTTGCACATAAAATGAATCATGGCATGATTGGTTATGATACGCATGCAGCACACACTGCTCATGGCAAACTTTAATTCAAAGGGTGGTCTTGCGCAACAGGGGAGGAGTATTGTGTCTGCGAAACCTCTAAAGGCAATGTGAAATTGCATCCCTTTACTCTCTCACACTCGCGTGTATAACGTTTATTCCCATTAGGAATAAGAAGCTGTTGTGCTTAGAATACCTTAAACAAGGATGGCTATGAGATGGTTATGGTTAGCTATTTGGTGAGACATGGTCAGGTTACATACGGTTTAGGTTTAGATATGTTTAGGGTCAGGGGATCTGAGAGGGGTTTCCTGGGAATACTCATCAGAAAAGAGTTACCCAAATTGCAAATATATAGGGCACAATGTTAAAATGACATCAAATGTTTTTAAATCCCTAGCAAGTACACACGAATAACTTCATAATTTAATTAAACGTTTATCATACCTTGAACAACGAAAAAAAATCCACACTAACCTGTTGCGGGTCGATGTTTGGGACGCATATCTTCTTGCTGTCATTGTTTGTTTTGACAATGTGGGGAATCTCTGGTTTATCCATGAATTGTGTCGTCAGCATGCTGGAAACAAAAAGGGGAAGCATCATGTGAGGCTTTACCAGCTTGGGAGCATATTATGTAAGACATAATTTGTGGTTCTTTCACATCTTGTTCATCGGGTTTAGGTCACAGAATGATAAAGCTTATTCTGTTGGACTCTGTGGAGTCTCAGCTTTCATATGACATATTGTTTGTGGAGATAGCATGACATGAAAAAGATTGTTTTTTAGGTAGCATTTAGAAACATAGCCTATCTCATTGTGTGCTTCTACCGGAAGCAGACAACCAGCCATTTATGAAGAACCTAGCATCAAACCATAACCTCGTTCTTAAATTCTATAACTCTGACTACTATAAGTTGGTTAGGACATGGTCTTATGGTCATGCTCAATAGAAGACCAACATGTGGATGTCCAACATGTGTCTGTCCCTTCAAGAATGTGAGTTTTTTTTAAAGTTTAAAAATGTTCTAAATGACTAGACTGTGTCAAGAAAGGCGGGAGTCTCCATTGGGAACCATTGTAATATAAATGGGGGTCGTCACACATAATCGTCATACTTGTTGAGCCCGATGCTCAACAAGTATATTTCCAATCAATTAATCATTTTAATGCCAGTAAAACAAGAACCACCATAACATTTTAAGCTTTAAATTGTGTTTCTAGGCGAAATACTGAAATTGTTAGGCTGCACGTGTTTTGTTAAAGCTAGCTTGGGCTAGAGCAAGGGTGACGGTTCCAGCAGTTCCTGTAGTTCCTGATTACTATTGACTGGTGAAAAGAGAACAATAACAACAATGAACAACAATGTTTAAAACAAGAGTTTCAAACAACATATCATTACGTTTATCTCCACCAAGTTAAGTAGACAATTACCCGGCCCCCGTATCAAACAGAAAGTGCTACATTGATAAGCTGGGCTACCATATCTGTCTGTTGTGCAATATTATTGCCATCAATTGCATTATAGACAAATAATGATTCACGCAGCTAAGAAAACAAACACTTACTGTATTTAGTTTAGTATATTTTAACATTTGAGAGAAATAGCCTTTTTGTATGAGACATTTAATATAATCTATGCTACATAGCAGGTGATGTTTAGGTTGACTATGCAGACAGTGGATCAGGTTCTGGGAGACGGTATTTAAAGATGGAGATGAGGAGATGCACTAACAGGTTTCTTATTTCCAGCCATGTCCTTACCTGGCCTACAAACAGAATGTTTCTGTTAATCAATATGCCAGTGGTTTCATTGTAAAGTTATATTGTAAAGATAAGATAGCACTGTGGAATATCTATAATGACTCTGAGAGAACATGACAGGAAATTGGATTTGATTCTGCTGAGCATAAAGCCCTGAAGATTAAATATTGGGTTACTGTTATTTATTAATGACAGTGAGCGGAAAGGGCAATTGCACTTGCATTTTCCTGAATAGTAGCATTGTAGCTGTTTGTAACACTATGGTTTGTATTGTACAAACCATATTTTATTTGTAGGCTATAGCATTGTAATACTATACTATTAATTTTGAGTGAACTTCCAGAGTTACCAACCCACATTGGTGCATTACTATGTAATCCCACTATTGTGATGTATAATGAAAACAATATCTACATGAACCCATATTGTGGGTGGATGGGAATAAAAAAACTATAAGCAAGTGACAAAACTGCAAGCTCCACTTGGAAAAAAGAATGAGATGAAAGTGGATCTACTATTCCAATGTTAATATGGCACTGCAGTCTCAAACCGAGCATTGCAGTATTCCATAAGATTTACTGACAAAAGTAGTGTGGTTAAACAAATGCAATGTGCACTTCTAAAGCTATGACAATGATCCAGCTCCAAGCATTTTTGGGGAGGATTTTTATATGGACAACAGTCCACATAAAATGCTCCAGTTCAATATAGCCTTGACATTTGTTTGCATTTGAAAGAGTTGGCAAAAACAGACTAGCACATTTATGTCAAACATCTCTCCCTATTTCATAACTTCCTAACTCTTCAAGTTCATCACTTTTCATTGTCTCCGTCACTCTCTGACAAATGTAACATTTTCAATATTCTTTGTGTATGTCCTTAGAAATTCCCTTTAAAAAGAATATGCAATCCAACTCACCCCCACCAAATCCTGTACATCAAACAGCTACCGAAATTAATATTGGACAAAGAAGACTATTTTGACATCTACCTAAACACACAGGTACAAGGTTCTCTCTTACACACGTGGTCATCCTTAGTGCTTGACAGCCAATAGGTAGACATCAACGTCAAACTGTTCCCAGCAAATCAATCAATTAAAGTTATGCAACCATAGCTATGACAATCTCAATGAGGTAATGCCTTAATGAACAATGGTAAATGGACTGCATTTATATAGTGCTTTTCAGACCTGTGGCCACTCAATTGAAACCTAACTGAAACCAAATAAAATAAATTACCTCCTTTTTATAATTCATTGATCATTTATTCCCTCCAATTTGACAGAGCATGTTTCTCTCTTACATTGTGCTTGTTGTCATGCATATCATGGATTGGAGAAATATGATAATAGTGTGTATGGTGTGGTGGAAAAATTACCTTACTTTAACACTTAAACAAAATACGAGAGGTCGAGATAGGGCAAGGTTTGAAAGATAAAGACTTTATTATCACTTGCACAGAAGTAATAACAAAACCTGAGTTGGTTTGACAAAGAACTCCTGATCAGGAATCAGGCTTCAAGTTATATTCCCAAACTGTGTGGCTTCCCCCAACATGCACTAACCAATAACAACACTCTATACTTAAACCTAAAATTTTGGACTGGGGGACACCTCCCCTGTCCCCCACCCCAGTTCCCCATTAACTAAACATGCACTTATCCTCCTTCCCTGAATTCTCAGTATATTACAGTATAAAGAATTTACATCTTAAACATTTGTTACATCATATGTAGAGCAGTAAAATACTCTTCACCTTATTAATTAAACTGATTTAAAACAAACATAATATACCACATGTGCTTATGGGATGAGTCATGTATAATCAAAGAAAACAAATCCCTATGGCACATATATAAGTTTAGATAAAGATATGACATGCATGAGCATAATGACAATTACTCCTACTCAAACCATAAGCATGCATTAAAACAATTAACAACAATACCACTGTATGTTATTGTGGAATACATTCATAAAGCAGGTGGTGTTTGATTCTAACTGTAGTGTTAACTAGTTAACTTAACCTAGAATTCAGTATAAATTCTAGGTTAAGAATTTAGCCCCCCCCCCGTCTCTTCCCCTCAGGATGCCATGAATCAGGTATAGAGAGGTTTACAGCTTTTTTAGGAGCCTATATAGAGTCAGCTCAGTAACCAGGGTTCATCTCAGGGGCAACAAATGGTGTAAATGAATGACACGTGAATGTCCAGGCTTACTCAGCATGTAAGCCTTTGTTGATCTTTCCTACATATGGGCCAGATAATGGCTTCCTTTAACCATATGATAAATACATTCATATGGCCGGTAACGTTTAACTTTAATTGTGACATTAATTAGTTAGCCTTAACATATAGGTGAATTGAGAAAAAGAATAAGGTCATAGACTATAGAGAGATTATAGTTTCGGTGGTCACCAGTCACCCTATAGGGCCAGCTATAATTTAAACAAGCGATAAAGAGCTAATTTCCAAGGGCTATCAGGAGGTGTAATAAAAGACACATGAAATTCCCTTGGAATAGGGCCCTTAGTTGACTGCTTTTTTCCACACTGATTTCAAACATATAGGCAAGATAATACTTATACTTCCTTTAAACCTCAGTAATTTCTCCCATAATGGTAAGTTGTGTCTCTGTGTTATGTGTCTGGGATGTTTAAACCTCCCGCAGCCATCATCAACTGCTGCCCAGATGGAGCTCAACACATCCACACACATCTCGACACCGGTGTCCCTTTGTCGCGTTGTCGAAGTGCCAAAGAACACAACTTGAGTTCGGAGCAGAGCAAAACATTCACAAACTAGTTGGCGGAGACACATAAAACAAAGGTTTTTACACCTATTTTCTCTAAATTATGTAAACATTACAGTGAAAAAATGGCATAGATAACTATGTTGATCATATAAGAGATATATTACCACTGGTTGATTGGTTGTGTCCAATAAGCCTACACATCCCTTATGAATGATTTTCACAGCATCAATTAGAACAGCCATTTAATCTTGAGGTAACTGGTGTTGTAAAAAAACATATCTGTTCTGTGTAGAACAGATCAACTGCATGAAGTTGTGACAGAAGTTGCTTGAGTCTTTACTCATCTCTGCTAAAATAATAATAATGGGGCAAGGGTGTGGGAAAAGGTTATTCTATATCTTAGCTGAAATAACAGGGGGGAAATTACAATGGGAGAGTGTATACATATTGCCATACCCCCTCTCCCTTTCTCTGGGGGCAGTAGGGAATTAATACTCAGTCATTAATACTGTTATTACAACAGATGGTCCGTAAACAATGGACATTAAATAAACTGCCAGGACTGCTCCAATAGTTTAATATACATATTTAATTGTTTAATATGTTTAAAATATTAATAATAATACGTTTTTTGAATAATCTCTTATTTCCCATCAGGGATAACATGTTATCTAAATGTTGCGTATGACCTAAGAGTACCAAAAAGCTACAAGGACGTAATTACCAACATTTCTCTTTTCCATTTGCCAAACTGCTACACTGCTTTGGAATTTCCCAGTTTGGAGTACCCCTCCAGTAAATCCACGACAGTGTACAGTTACTTGACAACCGGTATGCATAAAACACACCCCCACTACATTAGCACACAGGTCCAGAAAGAGTCATAGCCGCCGAATTATACTCCCACAAAGCACTACTGTTCCAGGTCTCAAACACAACCTTGGTTATCACACTGTACTACGATGCATTGTGTATTTAATAGCCTTAGGAATAAAGGAATATCCTAAAATAGGTTTCTGGTTTCTTCTATGAATTATTGTATGATTGTTGGGGGCAAAGGGGAGGGTCAGCTTGCTTTCTAATCAAAGACTGCATTATTCAAGTTAACTTATTAGAGGAATCATATTGTTTCAATTACTGCTTGGCAGCTATCCACACTGCGGACATGTGAGCTACAGATAATGACATTTGAGCCAAGCTAGTAGTTTAGAAAAGTGCACACAAAAAATAACCCATTGACTTGAAAAAATGAACGTGGTGGTTTTGCTGTCATACCTTGAGTGTGTGTGGAAGTGTGTGGGTCGGCGCGGCATGTGGTCCCCTGGTGGAGAATACATCGTCTCAGCGGGTCTTCGGAACAGGATTCTCCTGGAGGAAAATACATATGTTCCGGTAATGAAAGCCACGTGGGTAATCTGACCCACGCTAGAGGAAGCTTGTGCAATGCATTTTCAGGGGTAGTTGGGCCGGAGAGACACGTTATGGGAGGGAACCAACAGGGAAACAAATGGATAATTACACTCATATAAAGGCAGTGGTAAATTGGGGCAGTGGGGTTGTTGAGAAGGCGAAACTAATGTTAGCACAAGAACTACGTTTCAGTATTGTGAAACACCTGCGGGGTGCTGCCAGGGCTATAGTCACGGTACCACCGTTACCTGGAAATACATTGTAACTTTGAAAACAGAAATCAATGAATATCTCAATGAGATTCTCTCTCACCACAGACACAGCATCTTCCCTTGATTGAGCTCTACTGAATTGGAAATGCTTCCTTTAAGTGGAATGAATAGCAGGCTGTATTATATCTGCTGCGTTAAACATTAACTTGGACATTGGTTCAGAACCATCAATTAATTGAGTTGTCATCATCTTCTGGGTGGCTTGTAACAGAGCAAGCTATTTCAGAAGGAGCAGCATAAAAAAACCTTCGTACAACCATTGTAAAAATGTATTAACAAAACAGCTAATGTTGAATTCAACTTACCAAACTCTGTCGCTCAAGGCCGTCACATTCCAGAATGTTTTGCACTTTGTCGGCAAACCACACTAATAGCAAGCCTTAAGTCATGTATTATCACATGAGGAGTGGAGACGGACATAATGCAGTGCATAGGGGGCCGGCCGAGGGGCGGAATTTCGCTGAGCGACTCAAGCACATTTATAGCCATCTAACAGACACTATTCACCCCAGCAACACCAGGCTTGTTCTCGCCAGGACAGTTCTCAATGCAAGTACTTAGAATACATGTTATGTAATGTAAATGTAATAAATGTTTGAATAGTTCAAGTTGTTCAAAAATACAGAAAATTCCTTGCGCTGTGGAATAATAATGGAAGGCTTGATGAACAGAAAGTCTCATTATAGTAGGCCCTATAAGTTGATATTATTTCCCATTTGTACAGGCAAGCATATACAACCATATAAACACACATACATACATGCTGCATATATAGACATCAGTCCATTCGAACCCAAATGGTAGTCTACTGTCACCTATTGAGCAGAAGGGGTATCTGAACGTTTAGTCTGATAATGTAGTCTATCCTTGGCATACTCGAATTGATTATTCTATTTGATGAATGTTCTCCCTTTCATTAAATATATATCATTTATACGTATTGCGATATTGTATTATACTTCATGAAAAGTAAAAGAATGGCAGATGTATATGGAAGAGAATGCATCAAAATTATTTTTTTTATTATGAACCATTTACACCTCTACGGAAGGTGAGACATCATCAAAGCAAGATGAAAATATTGGGCCCAAACAAACAGAATTAAAAAAAGGTAAGCAACAATTCAAGAGATCCATTAAATAGACAGCATTTCAATTTTAGACATAATTGTTTCATGTTTATTTATTCCTATTATTGCACCCTAGTCTTTCAGAAAGCACGCCAGATGAGAGAGACAGTATTGCGCCAAAGAAGAAAAAGAAAATGGAAAACTTAGGCAGAATAAGACCCCCACCCCTACCCCCTACCCCCCCTTTAACACCCACTACACCTGCAGGTAACAGTAATTGACAAGCAAACACAGTTAGGGCAACCTTTCTGTACATTTCAGGAATGTAACCAAAATCGTATTCTTAAACCAGATTTAGCCCAAAAAATATCTCTCAACTGCGCTGTGCCCAATAAAGGCATATTCATTTTAGCTTGAACTAAGAGAAGGGCTGGCCAACGGAATGTTGTGCGTACACGTTCCCCGGTTCCGCGAAGCCACAGAAAGAGCTTTATTCACAAAGTGCTTCTCCCTCACTCGATGTTTACTCTGGTGTTGTACAGGTCACAACTTAGCCATTTCATTAATGGGAGCTTATCATTTTTAGCAATCCCCCCCCCCCTCCCCCCACCCAACACCATAATAGCCATTCAGGTGTTCACAGACAGATGAATCATCATATCGATACTGAAAAAATATTGTATTAGACAGAAAGTTGTGAGTTCTAAAAAGGGGTCTGCGAGTGTGTGTGTGTGTGTGTGTCTCGCTCAGTACTGGATTGTCCACTGCTTGACACAGGCGTCGTATGAGGAGGTCACCAGGGTGTGGTCATCCACCCAGGCCAGGCTGGTGACATGATGCAACCTGTGGGCATCTGTGGGCATGAAGACAGAAACGCATGGGTGACCATGGGGAGGGTTGATAAAGGCAACAATTCAACACACACAAAATCTTCTTCTTCAGGGAAACGGTTTAAATAGTAGATAGAGGACTTGCAGTAGGTTTGCTTATCCTCCAAAAGATAAGTCTCACTTCCTTTCACCTCATTAGAACTTTTTTGCCCCGTCCCAAGGGATGTAGCAGAGGTTCCTGCCTGGTTACTTCCCTTACGGCTGCGTCTAAGCCATTTTATAAAAAGGGTGTGTGTATATATGTATGTATGCTAGCCATTACCACACACACACACACACACACACACACACACACACACACACACACACACACACACACACACACACACAC
>JAOPJO010000025.1:11195825-11207288 GCA_027123675.1 Molva macrophthalma | reverse complement strand
CACACACACACACACACACACACACACACACACACACACACACACACACACACACACACACACACACACACACCTTGATAACGCGGAGGGGCTTGTCTGGGTTGTTCCTGTCCAGGTAGTTGATGTTCCCCGACAGGGAGACGCTGATGAGGTGGTCCTTCTGCCACAGGCATCCCAGCTGCTGGTCCATGACATCATTGCCCATGTTGAAGGTGATGACGGCCGTGCCCGTGCTGGCGTCCCATAGCTTCACCGTCTTGTCCCCCGAGGCGGAGATCAGCTGGGAGCTGTCGGGGCTCCAGGACACCTGGCGGTGAGGTTAACAGACATGTCACAACGTGAAAAATAATAGGTGCAGGCCGCCGGCAGCTTAAGAAAACCAACCCCAAGACTTACACAACGTTCATGTTTATTTGCAGGGGTTTCGGAACTGGAGGTGGGAGTTTGGCATCAAAAGGGGGGGTTAGTGCAATGTAGGCTCACTGCCTTCTGTTTAGCCATTTAGTTGCCAATGTGCTAGTCTGAGCTTCAGGTGAGGAGATTGTATTTTTGCAGTACAAAGTAAAAGACACTTACGGCGTAAACTCCTCCATTGTGGGCCTTCTCTCCTCCAAGTACACAGACTTTCTCGCCGGTCTTTCCATCACATATGATGATCTGTGAGGACACAAACCACCATGGACATTTAGATATGTCCCATTTTGTATTAGATATGAAAAATATATTATAGCGCTGTTGCCAGTAGTAATAGGCGGTGCATTGGGAAGCTTCAAAAGATCTAACAACCCTGCTAAAGATCTATCCTCACTATTTTTTTACATTTTGTTTATTTGTTAACTTTTTATTTACTTTTATTTTTACTTCTTTACTTTTATTCATAACCTAAATCGTAAAATGACAATAGACAAATTGTTGTGTTCTCGCATAAAGGCCTAGTCTATTAAAAAACGGATGTGTTGTATAGAAACAACTTTGTGTGATTTATTTAACAATAAACCAAAAAATATAGCTTTTCTATATAATAATGGGCAACGTTGCTTTATTCAGAGCCTACATATATGCAAATGATGTGACACATTTAGGTGTTACAATGATGGTAGGCTACAAGGCAGAAGTCTAATATCAAACTATCAAATATGTCACATACATACATATTTATGTGTTTATATAAAAATGTAGTATAAAGCAGATTGTGGACCTAGTCTGGAAAGGGTTATTGTGGTTAGAGATGAATGTACATCACTATAAGTAACTCAATTAAAATAAATATTCTACAAAACATAATTCATAATAAAAATAATAATTGGGTCCCAGTGTAATTACTACAAATGAATAATAGTTTAGTCTGCTATAGATTTAATAATTAGTCTTATAGTAAACCTGCACCTTTGTGACGCCTGCTGGAGAAAAGGTAAACTGCGGCCTTGCAGCCACAGGGGGATCATGTTTACAGCGTATAAAGTCCCTAAATTGCCTGTAACCCTTGTTTCAGATATCATTTCTGAATCTTAAGAACACACGTGTGTAAACAAGACATAAAAAAAGTTATGAAAGGGCAATGCTGCCCCACTTGAATTCTAGTGTTAAGCGTAGGGCAAATCATCATCAGCACATCATCAGTACAGCAGGGTAAGAACATCACAAGGCTTAAGGCCTTCTACTTACCAGCCCATCAGCTCCAGCTGTGGCAAAACGGTTTCCATCAGGGGAGAATCGCACACAGTTGACAAACCGGGTGTGGTCCTGATACAGGAAAAAAAACAATAAATATTTGGAAGGTGCATTTCATTGGAGTCACCATTGCCATTTCCCATCCATTACAATGTAAAAGAGCTCCCATGTTTAAAATCCTACTTCTTCACTTGAAGCTAAACTGTCTTGTACTGTATACATTTTAGACGATATCAGGCCACTAGAGACAGATTTACTCTGCATATATTTTTCCTCTACAGTGCACTCCTTTCCAGGGGATCAAGATCATAAAACACATAGCATAATGCAACGATATGTGAAGATGAGGCTCAAGAGAAACCACCAAAGCTAGGGGAGGAATCCAGGATTCCCCTATGAATGTTCTGCAGGAGTTTGTTAATGCTGGCACACAACACGCCCTGCCCTTAAGATATGAGTTTGCTGCGTTTCAAAATAAAAAACCTTTAATGTGAACTTGAACTTGAATGGAGGCCCTTCGGAGAAAGCCACAGTCATGTCGTCACTGCCAGAGATGAGGCGGTAGGGGCGTGATGGTTTGAGGTCCACAGAGTTGATGGCTTTACTGTGTCCCGCCAGCTCACCCACTGACGACCCAGAGTCCCACAGGAACACCGCCCCAAACCTGAGAGGAAGAACGGTTAAAAGAACTCAATGGAAATACATGTCACTCCAACCATGTATACACTGTGATATTACAATTTAGTTTAGCAACCTACAGTGAATTGTTTCTCTCTCATACACCCAAAACATTTACTTGGGCTTGACTCTGTGACAGTTGCTTATCAAATTCTCTGTTGGTTCAGTCATGTCCAGCCATTCATACACAATCAAAATCTAATCAACCACTTTGAGCTAGGGTTATGTTAGGTTCCTCACCAGCATATCTTGCTAATTAGATCAGCCTTATGTCTTTACTGTTGTATAAATGTTCATGTTACACATTGCTGTAATATTACATCATGAAAAAAGGCTAAAGACAAAAAAAAGAAAAAAATTAACAACCCATTTGGTTGCATGCCCATCTGAATAAAACCCAAATCACTCGACTGACTCACTTCTCACGTCCCTCCCCAACCACGGCCATTCTCTTGCTGTCCTCAGTCCAGGCAATATCGCGGATCTTCCCGGAAAAAGGTTGGTACTCGTACTTCATCAGGTGCTCCTTCTGGGTGGTGTCCCAGATACGGACCTTTCCCGACACATCTGCCCGGATTTAGAATGTACTAGAATTACTGAGCAAGTTATGATCATAGGATTTGTTGACATTGGTGGGTGAGGTGGTAGCTTACCTCCAGAGGCGATGTAAAAGCCACTGGGTGCATAACTGGCGACAGTTACTTGCTGCGCATGCTCAGTGTAGATGTCTGCTTTAGATGGATTCTGTAGAAGATGAAAGCCATTACATATCAGTAGGTGTGAAAAACAACAGAAATTGGTTGGTCAGATAATATAAACTATTGAATTACATCAATGTTCCTTATGATGACAGTCTTTCCATTGGTATAGAGAAAGTTGTTCCCTTTGGGATCCCCGCCAAGTACTTTGGCAACACCCCTCTCCATCTGCGGGAGACTGGCAAACACGTGTTCTAAAAGGTGGAGGTAAAGAGAATGACACATGTACACATAAGCAATGGAATAGACATAAAACGCATAGTGATACATTTCGAAAGTTATGTAAAGGCTTTTATTGTCTGTTGTTTTGTAGCTGCTAACCTGGAAAAATAATGACGACCAAGCCACTAAAGCCACGGCGAGAACATGGGTATGGACATGTCATAACAATGCGGACGTCGCCTCCAAGAAAACCTGGGGCAGATCTATAACATACCATTGCTAGGTATTGCTAATGCCCAAATCCAATGGGATTCTGCTATTCAGCGATGGTATATTTAATCGTACATCTGCAAAACACGAATAGACTATCTATCTTAGAGGGCCGATTTCATTCTATTGCATGAAATGCCAAAATTATCAATTGGGCGAGGTTAGTTACGTTAGCTGCCAAACTGCTAGCTGCCTAGACAGCTCATTGTCCCCTATTGACCAAGTAAAACAACAGTGCTTTATTTCAATATTCATTCTGTAAGATCATATATAAAAATACTTACTCGATTCATATGGCATTTTCGCGATTGCTTTTTTGTTTAGGCTTCCAGATGAATGAACCAGTGCACAAACCCCGGCTACAGACAGACTCTCTGATCATACAAACACGGAAGCGAGAGCAGCTTTCGGAATGCCTGTCTATGACCATATATAGTCAACTCGGCTCCTACGCGGCAGCTGTCAGCTGCCTGGTGGTGAGGGGATGACTACGTGCATTAAATATACAGGATATTGTAAATACTATATCAGAACGAGTTGTCACTCTCATGTCTCTATTTTAACCACGGTGATGTCCAACTGTGCATAATAGTCATACATGGCCACACACAGCATCACTGTCATCCTGCCTAGGAATAGGATGGATATGGGGAAATCCCTGATGAGTTCAGTGTGATTTAGCCTACATTCTTCTGTTTTAGAGAAGGACTTGAATGTGTAAGGTGTCCCCTTGCCTCGTATGGGCCATAATTAGAAATTAGTAAGTCGGCCCTTTATTATCCTTTTATTAGATGTCCCTTTATTATCCTTATTTAAATCCAGACGCTTTGTATTTTAGTCATTAGATCATATTTTATCATATTTAGTACACGACCATATTGTAATCATGTGATAAACAACACGAACAGGTGCAGAAATGTTTTTCTGAAGGCACGCTGAAACACTGAGTTTAAGCCGTCCTAGTTTTCCGTTCAGCCCACAGTAATTCTGGAAGTAACTAAAAACGCGGGCAACGTCAATTGCTTTTCATCGTCATATGGCGTCATATATGGCAAGTTGACAGTGGCGTAAGTAGGTCATTAAGGGTCCCGGTGCAATAATTATTATGGGCCCCCCTATTACCCAATAAAAATGTATTCTAAAATATATATATTGGTCAAATTCCAATTTGAACAAATATACTTGCATAAAAAGAGTGTGGGTTACTTTAAACTAACAAATTAATTTGATTCACATTCAATAGATAAATAGTATATCAAATAATAATTAGAAATGTCTTTCTAATCAACAGTTTAACGTGTTATATTTCCCATAAAAATGTCCCTATAAGCTACCCCCGACTTGCTTGACAGAGAACATTAGTTCCGGATTTGAAACATATTTTTACCTGTTAGTTAGACATTCATATATTCCTATACTGTATGGAACAAAACAGTTTGACATCAAATTTAACCTTTTAAGCTTTACATTAAATATATTATTTATTTATTTAGAACATGAAATTAGAACATTTATGTAACAGCACTTAACATTTTTTTTTTGGGCTGGGGATTTTGAGAGATCTAATTGGCTGGGGTTTCCGAGGATAGAACTGGCTCGGGTTTTCGGAAGATAGGACTGGCTGGGGTTTTCAAGCGATCGGACTGGCTGCTGTTTTCGAGCGATCCGACTGGCTGCGGTTTTCGAGCGATCGGATGTGCTGGGGTTTTCGAGCGATTGGACGGGCTGGGGTTTTCAAGCGTTCGGACTGGCTGTTGTTTTCGAAAGATAAGACTGGCTGGGTTTTTCGAGCGATCAGACTGGCTGCGGTTTTCAAGCGATCGACTGTCTGCAGTTTTCGAGCGAATGGACTGCCTGGGGTTTTCAAACAATCGGACTGCCTGGGGTTTTCAAGGGATCTGATTGGCTGTGGTTTTCGAGCAATCTGATTGGCTGGGGTTTTTGAGGGATTTGATTGACTGGGGTTTTCGAGCGATCTGATTGGCTGGAATTTTTCGAGCGTTCGGACTGGCGTTTTCGAAAGACAGGACTGGCTGGGGTTTTCTAGCGATCGACTGGCTGCGGTTTTCGAGCGATCGGACTGGCTGCGGTTTTCGAGCGATCGGACTGGCTGCGGTTTTCGAGCGATCGGACGGGCTGGGGTTTTCGAGCGATCGGACTGGCTGCAGTTTTTCAGCGATCGGACTGGCTGCGGACTGTCGAAATCACTGGGGGATTTACAAAATTAAGGGGATTTACACTAGCCAGTGTCAGAGGCAGAGCGCACTGTCACGTTATTTAGTAAGACCCAAGGGCGCAGATCTCATTACAACTTGGAATTTTTTCAACAGTAATTTGTGGCCATCAATAATATCACCAACGTATATCAAATGATCCGCTGTAACAGACACACAGCCATTAATAGTAGCTTCAAATATATTTGAATGAATCACTTTTAGGCCATCACTATACATATTTACCTATGTTACAGAGCCACCCATCCACAAATGCATTTTGTACATTTGTACTAATCAATTATGAACAATATGTAAAATTACTTGATTATTAATGTTACTATTTTTTTTAAGTTTCAATAATAATTGTTTGGGGGTTGTTTGGCTTTTTTTATAAGCACCCCTAGTGCATTACCAATGCATTCCACTATATGCCGCTGGTGATATAGTAGGATGTTTACTGTCCATTTTTAGTTATACACCAACGAAGAAGATACTTCACGTCACCTTCACTTGCTTCATTTATCTGTAACGATGGCCGCCGCCTTGAGAAGTAGTTTGTTAACATTGGTCAAGGTGAGTGTTTCGTGATGCTTACACGCATGAGCTATGTTGTAAAGACATCTGAATTGAATCTATAACCGTGACCACCATTGCAGGAGGACGATACTGGTAAATATAGAAGAAAAAGGCAGGATACACGAGTGTGTTTTACACCTGAGCCCCTAGCATACAATTGCTTCTTGAAGAGGGAGAAATTAACAGCATGTCAAAAGTGACGGGGGATGACCGCAAACAAATTAACGCTATTTCCCCGGAATTGTGTTTGTTTGATATAACGTTATAGCAATTCATCGGCTAATTATCTAGTTCTCGTCTTGCTCGAGTCAGTAGACGCAGATTATCTACATTATGGAACTATCATATGTTTACCCGAATTAACCACCCTGATTTTGACACACTTCTATTGGTTTTAAACAGCAAGTTCACTACTGTGACATCCGCGTTGATTTAATGGTGGTATCAAGTTGGCTGCACAATCGAGATGCTTTATATCAGCTTTGATCACACACACACACACACACACACACACACACACACACACCTGGAAAATGAACATACCATTTAACTATATACGTATTATACTTGATAGATGCTAAATACCAAGATTTGAATTACACTGACTTTGTCCTCCTGTTTCTTGTCATCAGGGTCTGGGTGGCCCCAGGTGGCAGCAGATGCCCTTGAGACCTCTCAGTGTATCCGCAGGTCTTTGTGCCCCAGAAACATCCCCAGCCCGGGCTGATGCCACCTTCAAGGTCACCATGGTGCCAGGTGACGGTGTGGGGCCTGAGCTGATGACTGCCGTCAAAGATGTGTTCAAGGTATTCTTTCATCGCCTGAATTTATACGAGCACCAGACAACAATGGCTGTATAACATGAAAAAAGATAGTTTCCCTATTTGATGAGGAAGACGATGAAGTTTAGATTGGGTATTCAAATAAGTTGATTTTAAGTTACTGTAATAAAATTGACCATATCTCAATCCTCAGGCAGGAGATGTTCCAGTGGAATTTGAGGAGTTCCATCTGAGTGAAGTACAGAACATGGCCAGCGAGGAGAAGCTTGAGCAAGTGCTGACCTCCATGAAGACCAACAAGGTGGCCATGAAAGGTACCTTGTTGTTTTCTGCCCTGCTCTTACCCTCATGTTTAAAAAGTATTAATCAAATGTACTCTCATTTGGTTTCTATTGAATTCCCTCAAGCTATTGTCACCCAAAGAGTCAAGAGTTGTTCTCTGTACTAGACCTTAGTATTTAGTGTGTCACCTTGTCAAAGCCACATGTTTACCTGTCCTTTTAATGAAATGTTCACTGGTCCTTTTTGTGTATTCCTAGGCAAAATTCACACGCCAATGGAGTACAAAGGAGAACTTGCTTCATACGAGATGAGACTACGGTAATTGTAGCGTTATGTTGTGGATGGGAGGGATCATGCTAATGCCGTCTGGATGTCTTTTGTTGGTTTGTTCTGTTCCGGTAACTCTCCCCTCTGTCCACTTCCAGTCGTAAATTGGACCTATTCGCCAACGTCGTGCATGTGAACAGCTTGCCAGGCTACAACACACGCCACAACAACCTGGACCTAGTTATTATCCGTGAGCAGACGGAGGGGGAGTACAGCTCCCTTGAACACGAGGTAGACGAGCTGACCAATAGAAGAGAGCTGGCATTTATCTTTGCAAATGTAATTCCATTCATCAATCCTTAACCAAGGACATTTTTTTTACTTTTTTGTCATCATCTGTTTTTACTATTTAGAGTGTGACCGGTGTTATCGAGTGTCTGAAGATTATCACCAGAGAGAAGTCTCGGCGGATCGCTAAGTTTGCGTTTGACTACGCCACCAAGAAGGGAAGGAGCAAGGTTACCGCTGTGCACAAGGCCAACATCATGTAAGTATATTTTCTATGTTTTAATTGAATTCACATTTCCATGAGTAGCAAGTCATCTTGGCATGAACTTCAAGCATATTTAAAGTTATGCATACATCATTTCATTTCAGGAAATTAGCTGATGGCCTCTTTCTACAGTGCTGTGCTGAAATTGCAGAACTGTATCCTAAAATCAAATATGAGACCATCATCATTGACAACTGTTGTATGCAGGTATGTTTAGCATTACATCTGGTTACAAGTCTGTCCCTAATTAAAACAAAGCTACATTTTCTATGATATACATTATTGATACAATATTGATGATGCATTCTTTTATAGATGAAGTAAGGATTTCTCCTTATGAGTCTCAGTATTTGTAAAAAAAAGAAATAATAATCTTGTCGACTCATATTGTAGTCAGATTACATTTCTCAATAAATGGACTAAAAGACTAAAACGTGACATTTTGGGGGGTTGCTTTGTTTTGCAGCTGGTGCAGAACCCCTACCAGTTTGATGTGCTGGTGATGCCAAACCTGTACGGTAACATCATTGACAACCTGGCAGCAGGCCTGGTGGGAGGGGCTGGGGTGGTACCCGGCGAGAGCTACAGTGCAGAGTATGCCGTCTTTGAGACCGTAGGTTTTTGATGGAAATTGTTAATTTAATGTTATTTTAGCTTTGTTGTATAGTAGTTTTAAGAGCTCAAGTTATTGATTACATAATGGCTTTGCCCGGGATTTACTCTTCTCCATCACTAGTAGCTTGGATGGTGAAGTAAATCGATTGTCCATTCACTTTGATTGTCCATTCACTTGTGTTTGCTTATTTCATGGCTTGTTTGTGCATCGTCATGAATTTACTGGTTTTAAATCATGCAACAATACTTTTTGTTTTCGTTTATTACAATTTGGGTTGTTGCCTTTTCAGCAGAATATTCATGCTTTCAGTCGCGGACAGTGTCATATTATATTGTGTCAGTAAGATATTGGGATATTTAATATCTTTGCATATTTATCCAAAGGTTTATTATTATATTATATTATATTATTAAAGGTCAATGATTTCAATATTAACAATATGAGAAACCCAAGTGATGAATACTCTGAGCTGGCTATACCTCCTGCAATCGTTTGGTTGACTGTCCTTGTCTCATATCCTCCTCCTTCTTCTTTGTGCCAGGGTGCCCGTCACCCTTTCGCCCAGGCGGTAGGCAGGAACATCGCCAACCCCACCGCCATGCTGCTCAGTGCTGCCAACATGCTCAAGCACCTGAAGTAAGTCACATTTTCTAAACGTTCAACAAAGCAACCACATAGCTTAGGACCTTCCCATTGGGACTATCCAGGCATTGAATATGCCCGCCTTTTTAAGTGTGCACTTTTTTATCCATGTGTACGAGGCGGAGTGCATCCTAACTGACTGCATTTTCTTGCAGTCTGGAATATCACTCCCAGATGGTGTCAGACGCTGTGAAGAAGGTCATCAAGCAGGGCAAGGTAAGACTTAAAAGGCTCAACGGTGCCTTTTAATCTATGCTGGATCATTCTGGAGCAGGATCCAATGTCTTGATGAACTAACCCTACCAGCATGACCTCTAGGAACAGTATCTGCCTCCTGCTTTGGTATGGTTGGCACATTGGATTTGGAAATTGTCAGCAGCCCGGCAGCTCAGCCCAGACATGGGAAACCTTTCTTCCTCTTCTTCTTCTTCTGCCTTGTCTTCTTCTGCTTCGTCTTCTATATAAATTGGTCATTGGATTGAAAGTAATCAGATGAAGGAAATAAGGCACGATGTTGTCACTTTAATGTGCACAAAAACATAATTTAACTTGTGTATTTTAAAATTGTGTCAGAGATTTAATTGTATTAATTGTATTGTATTAATTTACAAACTAAAACAATATTTAAATCATAATGTGGATTGGAAATATTTATTTTCTTAGAAACACAGAACTTTTTGGGGATGTTTTGATACATCCATTAGTTCTGATCATAGTTGGATAACACCAACAGTCCCAGACACAAGAATCCCATTAGGATTTAACCTAACTAACGGCAGGCTTACATGACTTGTTTGACTGCTAAACCGCAGAAGACGTCACTTGTGTCTCCGCACCTCTAACCCCTCCTACAAATACGTTTTTGTTTCCTTAGCAACTCTCCAATAAGTTTTAACCTGAACTGCTTTTTTCTTTATCAAACTAAACACTCTTTTTTTCAGCAACTACAGTCAATACTAAAATTGCTGAAACATAACATCTAATCATCATTTTTATTTTATTTTATGTTTTTATCTGCGTAACTAAGTGAGGATGGGATGTAGACCTCGGCAATATGGATAAAATATCGTAATGCAATTGTCAACATAAATAATTCTGGTACTACAATAAATATAATCAATTTTTAAAGACACTATGAATGAAGATATTCTATAGCCCTTGACTTGGCTATGCTGAGATAATCTGATAATGTTACACTTTGCTAAGATACTTTTTTCTACTCATGATAAGGCTATGTACAAATTAGCCAATCAAATTTATTTTCATCCAATTAAACGAGACAGCACTGAGATCTCTCATCCATCTGTGGCAACATGCATGTCACTCGCATGATAATGTGCATGCCCATTGTTTGGAACCCCGCTCTGTGTTTTTGTGTGCTCCGTTGAGCTGTCAATACCTAATCCAATTAACCAATTACTGAACAGTCAAATACTAAACTTAACCAAAATTGGACGTTTCCTTTTTGCAATAGCCTGGTCCTACAGCAAAATATAATGCAAAATCTTTGCATTAGACTTTTACATATTGAGCAGGGAAGTAAGCCGATCTCTAGACACTGAAGACTTTTTTTAATAACAGAAGTGACTACAATCAGTATCTTTATCTGGATATGACATAGCAGGTGTGGACCTATACCTACACCAAGGTCTTGAGTTAAATGTAAATCAGCAATGATGCCATTTTGAATCATTACAGTTAGCCTCAGCATTAGAGTTTGAAATGCAGTTATTCCAATATAAATATTATATCCATTCATATTGATATATGGGTACAATTTGCCCAATGTTGCAGTGCCAATAAGTTGCTACTCAATTGTATAAATGAGAAGTGAATGAGGACTGTTAAAAAGATAGAGAGAAAGATTCTGCCTGCAAGTTGTTTGAAGTGCCCTACCTTTTCCCCTCTCCTTTACTCCCCCTCGTGTGTGTGTGTGTGTGTGTGTGTGTGTGTGTGTGTGTGTGTGTGTGTGTGTGTGTGTGTGTGTGTG
>JAOPJO010000025.1:11169933-11182522 GCA_027123675.1 Molva macrophthalma | reverse complement strand
TCTTTTTTTTTCAGTGTGGCTTCACTTGACTCCATCTTTTACACCCAATTTAATTTAGAAGGTTTACCCCGCCCCACCCCCCCCCACACCCAACTGTTTCCTTCTATGTGATTGGATTTTAAAGAGGATTTGATGAATGAAAGGGATCTAGTGACAAACAGGCCTTAATCCACTGTGCCAGTTGGGATGGGTGGCAGATGTAACTGCGTGGCCATATGTTGGCTGTATAACTTGAATACGTGTGTATTGGTTTGTCCTGCCATGCCCCCCCCCCCCCTCCTGATAATCTATATGTGGTCTCTAGTCCAACCTACGAGAACTTGTAGCTGGAATTTGCGCAATCGGTGGCGTGTTGCACTCACATGATGTCCATACATAGGCTATTGTGGTGATGCACTCCTAAATGTATTCATTGTCTATGGGAAAGTGCCGGAATAACTATGGGAATGATGCATCAACATTCACAGCATAGTGGAGGATCTTCCTAAATTAGCCTGAAAGTGAATGGTGGAACATGTGATCAAATGATTCCCTCTCTGGGTTCGACCAGTATGTTTCATAACAGAAATATTATATACTTTTTTATTCATTTTTAATACATGTTTTGTGAGCAGTATAAACATGACCATGCAAGAAAAAAAAATTCTGGCATTAATTACATACCCTATTCCTTCTCCATGATGAAATGTCACTGTTTCAAGTTATTGTCCAAACTAGTGCTGAAGAGATTAGTCAATTTACAGATTGAGAAATATACCACAGAAATATCTAATGTTATTTATGAAGTATTAAAACACATAAGTTGCTTAAAGCTTCAGAAATGGCAATATTTAGTTATTCTACATTTCAAAACCTCATAAAACGAATATCGTAGTTTTTCCCTGGCTACAGAGCTAAAGTTTGTCAGACTAAAGACGCATCATTGGGCTATGCTATTTTGAAGTGGCCATTTGTCATTATATATGACAATGTAGTTCAATCGACAATGGAAATAATCCTAAATCGCAGCCCTACTTTGAATAACCTAAACCTTCACCACAACCCAGTCCTCTACATCTGTGGACGTCTACTAGGTATAAACCAGAGTTGAGCCATAGGTTGACCCTACAGTTCTCTTGCGCACGTTAAATAGTGATGTGTCTGCACATTTTGGAGTGAAGGTTTATGCAGACCAAGGATGAGCTCTCCATGGCTCTCACTCTATCCAGTCAGGCCCAGACGTCCTCCTCCGAAGGCCAATTAAATATTTACACCAGACAGCCACCTTGGGTCCCCCTTTTGCTTGAACACTTGAGATGAAGGATGCATGGTTGGATGGTGGAAAAAAGAAAAACCTCAATCCCTTTATGACCTTCAGAGTTTGACTCCTGAGCCTCCACATCCCAAAGGGTTGTTGTGAGAATAAACAACACTGCACCATCGTTTTGTTTGGTGAATTCTGCTTGAATGTCAATAAATATAATGAATACATAGAAACAGCAGCCATGCATAAGAATGCATGGCTGGTAGACGGATTTTGGTAATATATTTTTGATCATGCTAAAAGGTTAACATTCAGTTGGCATGTATATTTGACTCTTCATACAGAAGCGTACAGGTTAACTCCTGTTGCGGAACTGTCTCTTGCTGCTTAGTCTTTTTTTCTCACCCTCATCCTGCTGTGCTGTACATGCAGAACAAACCTTTTGTGTCTTTTTTTTGTCCTTCGCCCAAGAAGACAACCAGGCGGATGAGATGCCCATAATGGCCGTCATGGTGGCCGTGTCCTCCTTGCTGGTCATCATCTTCATCATCATCATCCTCTACATGCTCAGGTCAGACAACAACATGTTGGATACGACTTGGTTTAATAAAATAGCCCAGTCTTCATTGAGTGATTGTAACATTTTTGATCATGAGAAAATAACATAAAAAGCAGGGAAGCAAAGGAACACTTGTTAGGTTCTTTATGGAGCCAAGAAGCCTGTGGAGAGGCCCCATGTTGCAGCTGTTACTATGGCAACAACCGACTGACATTCTGCAGTGAATCTGGGGCGAGGATATATATATATATTGTGTGTGTCAGTTTGTAGATATGTGCTGAAACGCTTGTCTTGTCGTTGACAGGTTTAAGAAGTACAAGCAAGCAGGAAGTCATTCCAACTCCTTCAGACTGACCAATGGTAGATCAGATGATACGGGTAAGTAAATAAGTGTGGGTATCTACCTTTCTGTGTGTGGATGTGGTTGTGTGTGTGTCCAGTGATTGATCTTTGTGTGTGTGTCTGGGCCCATCGGATCGTGTAATCAAGCATTCGTAACTGTTTATTTTGGGTCATATCAACGAGTTTGTGCTGTTGCATATCAGTCAGCATGTTCCAACTTGCCGCAATGAGTTGATTCAGATAAGACTGGATTGATGACGCTCCCGTTACTAGTAACTGTTTCACTGGCTGGCCGATGGCAGAGGCTTTGTTCAATGAGATTACCTAACTCTTAGGTTAGCCCATTCATATGGCGGTGTTGCACAACACTGACCTCTGGTGGCCTGTTTAAACAGTTGAATGAATTTGATATATTTTCTTTCTCTCTCTCTGTATCTCTCACTTCTCTCTACCTTTCTCTGCCCCTTTTTGTTCCTTTGCTCCTTTCTTATCTTTCCTGATGGCCAACTCCAGAGCTCCAGAGTGTGCCACTATTGGCCCGCTCACCCAGTACAAACAGGAAGTACCCACCCCTTCCTATCGATAAGCTGGAGGAAGAGATGAACCGGCGAATGGCTGACGACAACAAGCTCTTCAGGGAGGAATTTAACGTATGACTCACTCACACACACACTATACATCAGTCATAGACAAAATAGTTGTCAAACCTGTATCCCCACAGTCTTAGAAGCAGACATATTAAGTAATGAACAGGTAGTGTTTCACATAATCCTTTTTTGTGTTGAATTGTGAAGAGAAATGAGTTGCCATACCGCACCGGAACCCAGGATCTTATTGTCTGGCTTCCCAACCTTCTGCTGACAGACTGGGACTGTGTTTGAATGCAGTAATAATAATAATAATAAACAATAATGAAATGACCCAACCGAAGATCAGCGTAGCTAGAGCACAAAGTGATGGGTAGCCATCAGGAACTGACTAATCCATCTACATTTCGAAATAACAACCTCTTTTTTAAACCTTTTACACAATTTTCTGATAGAATGGAACCGCAAGTCTCGAAACCTCACTTATGAGATACTGCTAAGGAAGAGACTGGGGGGAAGGTTGTTGTGTGTCTGATATCATACTGTGCTAACTGGAAAGGAAAAGGGCCATAGGAGACTCAAACAGTCTGGGTCTTAACTGCCACTAACATCACTACTGCAGTGCCTTGTGTTCTGAGTGATACAATCAACACAATCGTTTTGTCATCACAGTAACAGTAAACCAGGGTGAACTCCACAAGGAGCGTACAAGAGGTCTACTCTTGAGCCGAAAATTGAATTTGAAATGTCTGTGCTGTTTTGTCTTTGTTCAGTCCCTACCAGTGTGCCCCATCCAGCCGTCGTGTGACGCTGCCTCCAAGGAAGAGAATAAGGAGAAGAACAGATACGTCAACATCCTGCCATGTGAGTGACTACATTTCCCAGACGCCCCCAGTACGACCACACAAAGCCAAACGCTTTTCCACCTAGTGTGTTAGATAAAATATATACAATGCATATAACCCTGCAAAGATGCCTCGTATTTAACTGATTTATTAGCTGAAAAAAAAAACTGCACTGCAATAATTGAATGGAAATAGATCCAGAAGCCCAACATAATCAATAATAAGCATTACACCTTCGTCCTTGATGGTATTGTTTATTCTTGCATGTCTTGCATGCTATTCCTCTGACTTTCAAATTGTAAATCAAATTTGCTATTTTTTTCTTCTATCTTCCTTAATTTGTGTCCCTGCCATTTCAGTTGACCATTCAATGGTCCACATTGTAAATCATATTTGCTATTTTTTTACTTATCTTCCCTGATTTGCGTCCCTGCCATTTCAGATGATCATTCAAGGGTCCACCTCTCATCTCTGGAGGGAGTCCCCGATTCTGACTTTATCAACGCCTCTTTTGTAAATGTTAGTATGAAGATTATTTTTTTGTTGCCATTTTGTTTGTTTTGAGTAAGACCAGACCTTTCATCTCTAATCTGTATTATTATGTATTCTTCATTCTTCGTTTGTTTTATAGGGTTACCAAGAGAAGAACAAGTTTATTGGAGCCCAAGGTACATTTTTGAAATTAGAAAAAAATAGGTCCATAGTTTTAAATATATTTTTAAGAAATAGCTTTAATTCTTGTTTTTGTGCACGTCTCTTTCTTTTTCTGTCCTCCTCTCAGGGCCAAAGGAAGAAACGTTGAACGACTTCTGGAGAATGATCTGGGAGCAGAACACAGCCACCATCGTCATGGTTACAAATCTCAAGGAGAGGAAAGAGGTAGGCGATATGGAGAATGACACGATAGGTTTCATGTACTTGTACTATGTTGCACGTGTTGTATGACATCATCCTGTTCATTGGTTTTACTAATGAATTTGGGAAATAGGCTTTTTAATTCTGTTTCCTTATTTTGCCACAAGATGATCTTCTCATTTGTGTGTGTGTGTGGGTGTGTGTGTGTGTGTGTGTCACCTGATCAGTTGGTAGAGTGCCAGGATCAGAGCCGAGGGGTCTCAGTGATTCAGCGGTGTGTATTCATGGTGCTTCCTTTGTTCTCTTCTCTCAGTGTAAATGCGCCCAGTACTGGCCGGACCAGGGCTGTTGGACCTACGGAAACATCCGCGTCTCTGTGGAAGACGTAATGGTCCTGGTGGATTACACCATCCGCAAGTTCTGCATCCAACAGGTAACCTTCTACTCTACTGGTTCCAAGCAGGCAAGGAGGAGGAGGCACAGGTGTTTTTTGTTCAAATCGGATGGCTACAGTTTTGTGCTATTGCATGAATATAAAAATAAATGTGAACAAAGTCACATCGTTTAATGGAATAAAAATAACAATGCACATTAATTGTACTCGTTTTGTCGTCATTTTCTCCTTGTTCTATCGTGCTTACCGTCGGTGTCTTCAACTGAACACAACCAAAGGCGTGACCCATGAACTCTGGTTTCAAGATCTCTGTTTCTCCTCCTGATGTCCGTCTGTCCCGCCAGGTGGGCGACCTGTCCGGCAAGAAGCCCCAGCGGCTCGTCACCCAGTTCCACTTCACCAGCTGGCCCGACTTCGGCGTGCCGTTCACGCCCATCGGCATGCTCAAGTTCCTGAAGAAGGTGAAGAACTGCAACCCCCAGTACGCCGGGGCCATCGTGGTGCACTGCAGCGCCGGCGTGGGCCGCACGGGCACCTTCATCGTGATCGACGCCATGCTGGACATGATGACCTCGGAGAGGAAGGTGGACGTGTTCGGCTTCGTCACCCGCATCCGAGCGCAGCGCTGTCAGATGGTGCAGACGGACGTGAGTAGTTTCGTCCCCCGACGCGATGCTTTTGGGGAAATGCGCGCGCGCACACGCACAAGGACACACAGAGGCATTGAAACGATGAGAGAGCCAGTATGTGTCGCTACTTGCTTAGCAGCGTTATTATCAGGGGTCATATCTGGTCTGTCCTGTCCAGCCCGGTCGATGTGATGCGACTATAAAACATTGTGATATGAGAGCATGTACGGCCAACGCATTTATAGTCATCGTTTTGCCCTCATGATGCTCTGGACGGCAGTTTGCACATTACAAATTTTCAGAGGACAAATCGGCATATGTACTGTGTGCGAGGGCCGTTATTACGTAATTTTTGGTCCAAGCGCGGCAACTGTATATTAGTCTTTAGGCGTTCAATTCCCACTGGAGCTCGGGTGCTCACACACACATAAAAAGCTAAAATTGCAAATGAAAGCTGATGTCAGGAGCTTGAATGTGCTTTGTAATGAATTAAAGAAGCCAAAACACGCCAGACGGTCAGGTCTCTGCAGTAAACACCAGATGGAGGAACTAGTGTGTCATGGTGGGGGTACGGCTTTAAAGGTGACACACAGACGTATGAAACAACAAGAGAAGTCCAACACAAAGAACATGTCATCAGTGGCTACAAAGCAGCCGTAAACGCACATGACCAGCTGAAGTATTGTTAATTTGAGCTATTAACAAGTATGAAAATGCATTCTCAGAACAATCATGCCTCACCCTGTTGTGATCTTTTAAAAATTGATGACTTCAAATTCAGTACATTTTTGTTACATTAAACTGTCATTTAATGCAAAATGATAAACACAAGTGATGTAAAGTGAAATACCTGATCAACTGGAAATTGCAACTGTCATATACATATCAGCAAGTAACATAAAAGTAGGTACCGGTATTCATTTTGGGTTTAAGTGACTAATGCGGACCACAATGTTTGAACTTGGACCAGTATTTAATTGGTACTTTTTTCTTTACCTTTCGCTTGATCCGGTCTGTTTGTTATTGTGTCCAAACAAGTCTCGCTAAAGTCTTCTGCAGGCAAGAGTGTATTGTGTTGGACTACAGAAAGCGTAATTTAGTGTTCTTTAAAAGATTTGGGTGAAGGAGGGTTGAGATTGTTATGACAATTGGGAAATTTCCTGCAACAATTCAACTCTCGTGCCCTTACAAAGCGAGAATTCTCCTTGAGCGAGACTCGGTTATACACAATAACAAACAGACCGGATCAAGCGAAAGGTAAATCATTTTTTTTTTATATCTCTGTAGGGATCCTTTCAATAATGTTGTCAGACACATATCATTTCAATCTGGGCCTGTCAGTGGAGAATTCAAGCTTTTTTAGACGACGTACATTGACGCGCGCTCTGAGGACAAATTGTTGTCCTCATTAGTTACTTTCACCGAAGATGGTGGAAAAAATAGGGTCCAGGTTGAAAGTCCCCAAATTATCCAAATAATAGCTGGTTGTTTCCTAGAAAGGGATTTCCCATTTGGTCCATCCATCCTGTTGGTGGAGCATCATGATTTCTCTACAATCTCTCTCTTTTCTCTCCTTCCGCAGATGCAGTACGTGTTCATCTTCCAGGCCTTGTTGGAGCACTACCTGTACGGAGACACTGAGCTGGAAGTCTCCTCCCTCGAGTCCCACCTGGCCAAGCTCTACGCCCCTTCCCCAGGAGCCGGCTGTGGGGGCCTGGAGACCGAATTCAAGGTAGTTAGGGGTGTGTGTCTGTGTATGTGTGTGTGTGTATGTGTGTGGTATTTCCTGTCTTACTTTTATGTTGCAGGATGTTTATGTTTGACAATCCAGAAAACATAACCTTTTTTTTTCTCTTCCTTGTAGAAACTGACATCTATTAAGATTCAGAACGACAAGATGAGAACGGGTAACCTGCCTGCCAACATGAAGAAGAACAGAGTCCTACAGATAATCCCATGTAAGTCTTCTCCTGGGATTTCATGTGTATGTATGTGCCTATGCATGTTATATCATTCTTAAGCAACTACTTACAGGAAGAGACCATCATAAATAAACTTAAGCTTTAAAGGGGTTAACGCATAACAGTAATGATGTTTTTTAATTATCCCAAAGAC
Organism: Molva macrophthalma; assembly: GCA_027123675.1. Taxonomy (NCBI): domain Eukaryota; kingdom Metazoa; phylum Chordata; class Actinopteri; order Gadiformes; family Lotidae; genus Molva; species Molva macrophthalma. The sequence continues at coordinate 11,174,953 of JAOPJO010000025.1, read as the reverse complement.
GAGGAAAGGGTTAGGGTTTTGAAACAGTTTTGCAACTATTGTCTATCCCTAACCCTTTGTATCAGCCTCCCACCAATGTGTCCCTCTGTCTGTTTCAGATGAGTTTAACAGAGTCATCATTCCAGTGAAACGGGGAGAAGAAAACACGGATTATGTGAACGCATCCTTCATTGATGTCAGTCTGAAAGAGCATACTTTTGTTTTATGTTTGAATGCAAACGCACCATGCAGTATTTCATCACATCACATCATTTTCTGTTATCTCTCTCTAACAACAGTGATTTCTTGTGTAATAATCAGTAGATGCACTACAATATAAAATAAATACTAACATTAAAACAATACCCATGTCTCCTTATGACTCGCATGCATTCTCTCTCACCTATTGTCTCACCCTCTGTTGTTTCCCATTTTCCCTCCGCTCTTATCTCCCTCCTCAGGGCTACCGCCAGAAGGACTCCTACATCGCCAGCCAGGGGCCTCTCCAGCACACGATGGAGGACTTCTGGAGGATGATCTGGGAGTGGAGAAGCTGCTCCATTGTCATGCTGACGGAGCTGGAGGAGAGGGGCCAGGTATGGGGGAGACGTGGAGGTGGATTGCTGCTGGGAATAATATTACAATTACTATGAACTCATTTAAGAGGTTTATGTATCGAAAATACTACAAGTGAAATTGGATACAGATCATTTAATAGCAGGTAGGGTGCTCCAGGATGCCTACTGGTAGGTTGTGAAACATTGGGGATGGAACCCGGTTCCTTCCGGCTATACCGGGAGTAAAAGGTTAGGGATGGCAGACTTGTACACAAAGAGTCGAGCAGCTTCCCCTCTCTGGCAGTCTCCAGAGAGATGTGTGAATACGCATGCATGCATGCGGCGGTGTTGGGTATCAGGCCAATAAGGGGCTAAAATAGATGGCTGTTAATGGAGAAGCTACTCAATAATACAACAGAAGCAAACGTCCTGCTGCACACAGGCGACCAGAGCCAAGCCATGACCTTCATCCCACTCTCACAGAACATCCAGGAGTACAGAAATAACTTTCATTCAATTCACATGTATTATATCGGGAACCGAATGGCCACAATAGCCGCCCCGCAGCCTACTGGATCTGTTCACCTTGTATTCAGGGGATTGTTTACTCGCAGTTCCCATCCAATTTCGATATTGTGCCATAGTTCAGAATTAGAATGCAATTTCTATCTCACGTAGGCCTACTCATTCATGGAACGCGTCTCTGTATGTAAACATGGCTATGGCTACGGTTGAGCATACGATAAGGTATGAAGGTATAAAACCTTGTGTACCTGCTCCTATATTCACCTGCTCTGTGTCTTGGGGTGTCCATTATAGGAGAAGTGTGCCCAGTACTGGCCCAGCGACGGGGCGGTGGTCTATGGGGACGTCTCCATCGAGATCAAGAGGGAGGAGGAGAGCGAAAGCTACACAGTGAGAGAGCTCCTGGTCACCAACAACCGGGTAAGAGATTTCTGTATATCTCTCTATCGCTGTCACTCTGTCTCTCTCCTCCCCGCTCTTTATTTTTCTCTCTCTGTCTTTATCTTTTTTCTCTAATTCTCTCTCAACCTCTTTATCCCTCTTTTTTTTTTCTTGCTTTTTCCCATAGCGAGAGATAGATGCATAGGTACATAGATATATGGATGGATGGATATATACTAGATAGATACTAGATGGATAGATAAATAGATATATACTAGATGGATAGATATTGAAAACTAGATCTTATTCCTTAAACCACATTGGAAATCCTCTCCCCTCCCATTCACTAGTATACCCTTTCTAAACTATAAACACAACGTGCCATCCTGGTAACCTGTACTCTCCTTCCGCTCCATGGTTCCTTCCAGGAGAACAAGGCGCGGGCGGTGCGTCAGTTCCACTTCCACGGCTGGCCGGAGGTGGGCATCCCCGCTGACGGTAAAGGGATGATTAACATCATCGCCGCCGTGCAGAAACAGCAGCAGCAGTCTGGGAACCACCCGATCACCGTCCACTGCAGGTCACTGAAGACACACGCACAACCAGTTTATGTTGCTGAGTGGACTCCTTCAATGACTTTATTCAGTCTAATATTTTGATATTTACAAGGTTTTGCTGCTTATATAGCATCAGAAATACACATATTTATGTTTTTTGGTTTTCCGATCTTTATGAGATGAATGAATTTGATTGCCATTTCTTTGACAATTAAATAATTCTTAATCGACCATACATGTCATATACACATATACATATTGTATACAGTACATTCACACTCTATACAGCACAGTTAAGTGCACACCCATAGACACAGTACATAGAAGCAGCCTCCCCTCCCCCACCTCTGAATTCTATGCATAGGCACTTGATGCAGAAAGCATCTGTGATTTATATCTGTCGTGCGCATGTATGTGTGCGTGGAACAGTTAATGTATTCGGAAAAACACAATGTCTATTTATGTCACAGGAACTCACTGCTTGGTTAGATTGTTCTCCTCTTCCTTCTGACGGTCTGGCAGCCTAAAGAAAAACATTTTCTAACAAAGCACACAGTGCTTGTGTTCATGGGTGTTTGAGGGTTCATGGGTGTCTGTGTGTTCATGGGTGTCTGTGTGTTTCTGGGTGTCTGTGTGTGTGTTCATGGGTGTCTGACTGTGTATTAATGGGTGTCTGTCTGTGTGTTTCTGGGTTTCTGTGTGTTCCTTGGTGTGAGTGTTTCAGAGTGTCTGTGTGTTCATGGGTGTCTGTGTGTTTCTGGGTGTCTGTCTGTGTGTTCCTGGATGTCTGTGTGTTCATGGGTGTCTGTCTGTGTGTTCCTGGGTGTCTGTCTGTGTGTTCCTGGGTGTCTGTCTGTGTGTTCCTGGATGTCTGTGTGTTCATGGGTGTCTGTCTGAGTGTCCATGGGTGTCTGAGTGTTCCTGGGTGTCTGGGTGTTCCTGGGTGTCTGGGTGTTCCTGGGTGTCTGGGTGTTCCTGGGTGTCTGGGTGTTCCTGGGTGTCTGAGTGTTCCTGGGTGTCTGAGTGTTCCTGGGTGTCTGAGTGTTCCTGGGTGTCTGAGTGTTTCTGGGTGTCTATGTGGTCAAGGTGTCTGGGTGTTCCTGAGTTTCTGTGTATTCCTGTGCGTAACATCATCGTTATTTACTCTCAATCCTACATTCATCTGCATGAAATTAATAACTTTTGAAAATATTGATTGGATACTTTAATCATCCTCACTTTAAAGTGGCCTTAGATAAAAGCGGCTTCTAAATGATGAAATGTGTGTTTGTGTGTGCGTGCAGTGCGGGGGCAGGCCGGACCGGGACATTCTGTGCGCTGAGTACGGTCTTGGAGAGGGTCAAGGCAGAGGGCATCTTGGACGTGTTTCAGACGGTCAAGAGCCTGAGACTGCAGAGGCCCCACATGGTGCAGACACTGGTGAGCAAAACTGAAACCCAATGAGTTCTAGGTTGGATTAGGGGAGTTTTTCGCCTGCCCTTTACAGGGTCTGGGGGTTAGGGGGGTTGTGGGCCCATGAAGTGCTTTGAGACTAAATGTAATTAAGGGGTCTTTGCTGGTGGACAATGAATGTATTTTTGCCTTTTGTCTTCATTAAAGGCTAAGTAAACCCCCACACCCCTTTTTTCACTTAAAAACAGTTCCGTTTGGGTCTCACAAAATATTAGTGTACGTTTCTGTTATTTTTTACATAAATGTATACAGTTGTTAAACGTTGTCTAAAAAAGCTTTTCCAGAGGGCTAGTTTTGGTTTTAACAACACACTTCGCACCTGCTCCTATTGAACCCAATGTGTCTGTTTTTTCTAAAATCTTTAAGATCTTTTGAAACTCGTTGGCAAAGGTTCTCCTGCTAAAATGTTTACTTAACATTTAAGTCTGTATTCATTAATTTCACTGGAGGATTATCCGGATTATACCAAACCAATTGAGCATTCTGTTGGTATAGCAAACAATATTGAACGTACAGACTTTAACAAAAATATAGTTGTTCATTATTCATTCATATTCCATTTTTTGTTTTAGAATGGAGTCACTTACAATTCTCTCTCTCTGTCTCTCTCCCTCCCTTTAGGAGCAGTACGAGTTCTGCTACAAGGTGGTTCAAGAGTACATTGATGCCTTTTCCGACTATGCCAATTTCAAGTAGCGGTCGGTAGTCGCGGACGGACGACCACACATGAACAGACCGTTAAAACAAGTATAAACTCACCGCTGTAAACACATCCACGTTCACGCACAGTTTGGCTCACCTGATGGACTTCTTGAGGTTCCCCACCATATGTTGTTGTGTTATAAGAACCTTCCCAGAGGAAAAGGGAACCACAGTCTCGGCACAGGAAAACAGAACCCAGAGCTTTCCCACAGGAAAACACGACAAACTGAAATGCTTTCATGAATATTTTGTAATATTTGTCTTGTCAATACAGCCCTTTTTGTCCCTTTTAGCTTCCCGTCTCTCTTTAGAAAGTGTATATATACCGATCCTGAGGCTTCTTTTATTTAGTTTTTTTAGACTATTTTGAGGTTGGCTACGTTTTAGGGTGGCATTTGTAACATATTTTATTGGAATATATATATAAATAATATAACTATATATGAATACAAATCCAACGCTTTATTGGCTCGTGTTCACAGTTAAGGGAAGGTTGTTATGGGCTACGTAGCTGGGTTATTATACTTTTTATTTTGTTTCTACATAGGGACTAATACTTGATTTGTCTTCTTATGGCCTAAATCAGTTGCTCTACCTGACTGCAGTGATTGGCAGAACCCAGGTTGATGAATTTATAGAATTATCCTGGATACATTTTCTGTTTTGGTCCCCCCCTACCCACCCCACCCCTTCATGTGCACACAAAGACCACACAACTGTTGAACACAGGAGTGTTTACCCGGTCAACACATCATCCAACTAAACCATCTGTTTAGACTTCAGGGGGCCCCCCCCCCCCCCCCCCCCCCCGGCCCACCACCCCGGAGAGGGCAGCGATCGTGACGGTGTCGAGTATCGTGGTGTACT
>JAOPJO010000025.1:11153889-11169833 GCA_027123675.1 Molva macrophthalma | reverse complement strand
TCAACCCCCCCCCCCCCCCCTCTGAATCTCCCAGTTCAGGAGTTCAAGTAACATCTCTTGGCGGTCGGCATCAATGTGGCGTCCATTTTGGTAACCCACAAAAGAAATGCACATGTGTCCAGATACGCAGAAAAAAAGTGAGCCCTTAGCTGCATCCTTCCCACAGTGCCAAAGCCCCTGATTCACCTGAGCTCTGAACATGGGAGACCACTTCCACAAACTGTCTAGGAAAGACAAGACAACTGTCTTCAACTGTCAAGACAACACTTTGGACCCCCCCCCAAGTAAATTTGATGAAATGCGAGACATGACAATCAAGTTAATTACCATGAGAAACCATAGAAATCCAATCATGGAAATATACCAATTCTGTAGTTCATGTGTTTGCTTAAGGACATTCAGCACGTCAGTATTGATGGGAAGAACAGAAAATCAAAAGTATTTTCTTTCTGTATGAATTAACTGCTTCCCGTTTGTATACTGGCCTTGCATCACAATGCTGTTTTGTCACCATTTATTTTGGTATAAGATTGTATTATTTCACCAAGGTCACTGATGCCGAAGAATGTTTATTTTTTATTGTGTAAACTATAAAGCTGTTGCTTCGATTTATTTCCAAAGTGGAACTTTCTTTTCAAGAATTGTACGAGTGTGCTCTGAAATGTTTGCAGTGGATTCTTATTTTCTACTTGGGTTTGCGATGCCATGTGTTTCCAATGAGGTCACCCTTGAAGCCATTCCCTTTATGATTGTAATGAAAGATGAATGATGTCAGTTATCCACAGGGGTCAGCCCTATTTCAACTCTGCCAACTCAGGAAATGACTACGCACAGGATTGTTTCAATTTACAAATTCAACACTAGTCCATTTCCACAGTTGACTAGAGTTCAAAAGGTTCACTCCTTCCTAAAGATTATCGGAGCATAAATTGCCCACCCTTCTCCAGTGTGTTCTACAAAGATGAATTTCTTTTGTTTCGATCTTTTAAAAAAAGACGATTTATAAATTTATATTTAATTTGCACGTCCCTAGTTCAAACAAATTTTTACTGCAATCATCTGATTCTACTTAATACGTGTAACACACACATTTGATATGTTGCTTAAAAGATTAGAAGGTTAGAATATGCAATCATGTCATCACTGGTTTGAAGACTTATATAATAATGTGCAATTTGCACCCAAAAAAAACGGAATTCCTTGTATGAATAGAACCAAATCAGAAATTGTGTCAGGCAGAGAATTTTGAGAAGAAAAATTGGTAAAGAAATGGATTCATTAATGAAATCCAAAGTAGCAGTGTCAAGTCTCCGATGTTTTGGCAGTGTGCATGGGCTCCTTGTATTTTGAAGCAGTCAGGACCTTTCCCTTGTCTGCTGGCTGTCACTGCACTGTCATTGCCATTTCAGGTTTACTCTCATTCCAAAGCGTTACAAGTGCCCATACTAGTAGTTAGGTGCCAGTGTGTTTAGTTACTTCTTTGTTATGTTTCCAACTTTCTCTTTAAGCCGCTGAGGTGGCAGAGGAAAGAGTGGTGTGGTTCCCCTTATGGCTGGTCTGTGTTTGTCCGTTTAGTCCTGTTTTAATTAAAAATGTTTGCTCAAGATGATCACGTCACAAGAATATATGACACTGTGCCAACTTTTCAGTCAAACGTTGCTTTGTTGTTAACTCCCTGAAAAGTGCCTCCATAGTTAGGTTCCCCCCCCCAAAAATATCTTTAGCAACATAATGGATTTCCCAAAGACCCCAGATAGCAGCTCCATGTTTGCGGCAGCTCCATCTATGTGGTCCCGCCCCAACTACTAGTAAAATGAAATGCCACTGTCAGCATAGCCCATGGATGGAGCCAAAAGGTTTTAGTTAATCACAGTAGATCTTTGACTGTCTACTATTGTTCCAGCCATACTCACTTATTCCATTCTTCCTAAATATGCCGCCATTTCATTTCACTTAATTATTGGGTCTATTAAAAATAGTAAACAGTAGGCCCCTTATTGTACACAACAGAAAAAATAACTGCTGCTTCATTGACCCTTTTATCTTAAAAGACCCCCCCCCCCCTAAAAAATTGATTTATTTTTTATATCTCCCCTCTAGCAGACAGAGGTATCGATGGATGGAGAGGGTCTCTGGTAGAGAAGTGGAGACTCAGACTGTTGATCCATGTCATGTTTATTTCAGTTTGAGAAGTTTACACTCCCCTGCTGAAACATGTGTCCCCCTTTCATTCTCCAACCCTCATTGATGTCCTTACATGACTTGCTCTTCTACCGGTTGTCAAAATGGTCACTACCTACTACCCTTTGTACATAATGTAAGGTTATTTATATTTCCTTCTTGTCTTCTTGCCTTGCTTTTTATTATATATTTTTTTCAAATAGATGTATATTGAACTGTATTGGGACCATTTTAAAAATGTATTAGAGATTATCTGTTTTTGGCCATTTTTAATTTGATGTCTTAAGCAAATTTTTTTTTTTCATTTGTGTCTGTCTCTAGTGTTTTGTTATTCAACATTTTAATATATGTATATATAATTATATATATGCTAACAAATTATATATAATTATATAATACCAAATGGCCTTTTTAAGCAAGATAATGTTCAACATAATAAAGTGCTTGAGAATTTATCATTCCTGCCTCGTTATTTTGTATAATTACAAATTACAAATTGTTGTTCAGCTCCAATCTGCAATGTGGCATCACCAACTGAAATGGAGCCAAGTGTCATTTGCCGTTTCACGTCATCAACATCCGGTGCTCATTATGGCTAAAGTAAGACAAATGGGTTTCAAATAATTGCCCATTTGTCTTGTGTGCAAGCATTCCTCCTGAGTATCAATCAGTGTTCAATCAATCAGCCAATAACCCTTCTTATTAAATAGTAATGCCTTCTTTTCTTTGTTAATTATAAACTATTTCCATAGGATGGCCCAGTATTACTGACCCTTGGGTGTTTGTTTAACATGCTATTCACTGTTTTCCTCATCCGGGGTTAGATGTCATCCTCATGTTAGTTGGCAGGACCATGATATCAACAGTCCAAAGCCATATGAGCCGCTTCCTGTATAGGTGTACATCTAAAACCTGTTACTTCCTGTATGTAGGTGTTTGGATACCAGCTTAAACCTTGATGAGGCCCTGGTTGTCGTGATGCTTCAGATCGAGAGGAAGATGTTAAACGGCCTCCCCAGGAGGCCAGCATGTGCTCCTCGTCACTCTTCCTCATAGGTTGGTCTGGTCTCTTGGGAGGTTATGTGATCAGTCAAATGCATTTTGTGAGGCTAATGGTGGAACCTTCTGGGTGTTTAAGGGAGGAGTATTTGCAGGGGTGGGACCCCCTCCTGAGTAATGTTTGCCCCAGATAATTGGAACAGCACCAGTGGTCCGCATCCCTCGTCTCCCAAGACCCATCCTTTGACCCCTGGTGGCGTCAAGGAGCAGAGGGGTCAACATTGTGGGCGGAGGTAGAGGGACCACAGGACAGAGTGACGTGGGATCTGGAAACCCCTCTCTACTGGTACATATACCAAGGAGGACCAGACGCAGTGGACCACTGCCTACAGTTGTTCTGACTGCTGTACCTGAACATCCAGACATCTTTGACTATATACTACACTGAGAGATTCAAGGAAACTGGGTGGATACCTGTTGTGACAAACTATAAGGTGAGTTTGAATGTTTCTTTGCGCCACACTGTTTAACTATCTAGGCAGCATGTTTGTACCTGAATTGATCATTCCGTTATCATTTTTTATTTAAAAATGGTACTTTGGATTTTAGTGTATCCATTTCCTTTCTATAATGCAGTTTAATATGTATTTTGCATCAATCACTGTTCCCAGCAGGAAGCAGATCTTGTTCTTGAATATGAAATAATTCTGAACTGTTCTTTTAGAAAGAAAAATCTGAGCTTTTCACTCTTGAGACATTATTGACTTAGCATTCAAATAAATGTTTAGCTCGTAATAATGGCAATAACATGCAAATCACATTCAAAGCTATTTTATGAAGTGCTAAGTAAAATATAAAATGAGATTAAAGTGTACCAAATCATACATCACGTTTCCCCATAAACCTTATGTAACTTACTTATACGTCTTACTCCTTCTTGTGTTTGTGAATTCCACTGTTGTGACCTATCCTTCTCATGGACAGGACCATGATGTATGTGTCTCGGCTGGTGCTGCTTCTGGGCCTCCTGCTGTGTCTGGGGGTTCAGCTCTCCAACGCCCAGCACTGGTCTCATGGCTGGTACCCTGGAGGAAAGAGAGAGCTTGAGTCATTCACCACCTCTGAGGTAGGAATGTATGAGTGAACCACTCTGCCTTTACTTTAAATTAACTATTTGGTCCTGTATCAGACACCTTTATCCAAAGCGCATTACAGTTCAGTTTTTACCACCCAAAAAAGTAATTAATGCATGTCATTCATGAGCAGGTATGGGTGAGTCAGATGACTGGAGAAGTTGGGGTTCAAACATTTTAGCTTTGACTCATGCACCCTCAACACTAGATGATCCTGTATCCTTTTTTTCTCTCATGTCAGCCTGCACAGATTATTTTGGTATGTAAATATGTGTAGACAAATGTGTCTTGTGCTTCCCTCCCCCTCTCTCCCCTCCAGGTTTCAGACGAGATCAAGCTGTGTGAGGCGGGGGAGTGTAGTTACCTGAGGCCCCAGCACAGGGGCACCCTGAGAAACATTTTTGTAAGTAAATGCATAAGGACACGTTGGGTTCAAACTGTATCCGACATTGATTGGAATGATAACAACATTCAAATTAAATCATATTAAAAGCATAACTAATCAGAGAAGTAAACACAAATGCTTTGTTGTTTGTTTTTGTTCTTTATTATTTTAGTAATATTATTTTATACATTTTTGTCCACAGTTGGATGTCCTGGCCAGAGAGTTACAGAAGAGAAAGTGACATCAGTTTGTACTGCTTTTCTAAATAGGGTTAATGAGTAAATTGACTAAATTGGCTTCATAGACATTTTCTTCACTCAATTTTTTTTCCTGGCTCTCTGTGGTCTATAATACATTGCCAATTACAGGTTCCAAACATCCTTTTCTTGTATACATGTTGCACTTATATCCTCTAATAAAGGACATATTTTGTTAATGTTTGGTTTTTCTTTCTTTCAAAGTGATTTGTGTTGGAAGAGGTGAAAAACATGCATAAACGTCTTGCATGTACAATAGTTAAAATAAAAATATAAACATGTATGTTTTGCTGTTTGGTTTAATCTTTAATCAGGTGCCATACGTCAAATAAACGAAAGATATGGTGTCGAATAATATAAAATAAAAGATTTATATTAAAATGTTTCGTTGTCATGTTATTTTCTTCGCGCTCCGGGTACTATTAACTGGCGTACACAGCCAGTTGACACCGGAAATAGCGTACCGGTAGAACGGGATAACGCTACAATTCATGAACCTCTCCTCAGCCTACTGTGGCACATAAAGCAAATTGCGCATGTGCACATACTGACAATCTAGGAAAAATGGAGGGGTTTAGCGTCTGTGCTACGCAACTCGCAGAGTCAGATGCTAACACTTTGAGTAGTACCCCTTTCGCGGCCTCTTTAACAGATGGTGACAAATTAATAAACACTAAAATAAAAAGTGCCCAGACTAAAGGTGAGTTTGTCTAGAAAGCGAAAATCCAGTCATGGCGTCCTAAGTGGAACGCTAACGTCAGCCTCTTGGCTAACTTGCTAGCAACGTCCTTACGTGAGTTAGTTAGCCTCTTAGCTAACTCGAGTTGTTATGGAATTATTGCCTTTTCTTGCGTATGAGACTCGCTTGTAGTATAATCTCCCAATAAAATCCAATCAATATAGGTTAGGCCCATTAGAAAGTGGAATAGCAACATAACGACCTTTTGTAAGTGTTTTTTTCTGGTGGCTAACTTGGTAGTTGGCAAGCTAACAAATTACTGTAAACGTAGTTCCTTTTCATCTAACACACCAGCAAGTTCTACTTTAAGCCGGACCACCAACATTAGCATATGGATAGGGCATTTTATGGAAGTACCTTGTAAAGGGTTAAAAGCTGGATGATATTTCGGTTATATTTGGCTTTACATTTCAGTCAAACGTGTAGGTTTTAGACCACCCCCCACTCCCCATTACTATTTACCAATGTCAAAAAGCAACGGCGGTGTTTCTGGATTACATTTCTTACGTACATTCATCCGACATGTGAACATTTTCACGGTTATTTGAATTAAGTCCAAGCTGGGTACTTTGAAAAGCTGGAAATTGCGATAAGAAATAAATAGGCTCTAATAAATAGACTCTTTTGTGGAAAGGCGATACTGGCCCTCTACTTATGTAGTCATTGTAATATAAAAAAAATAGTAATGGTTTGCATAATGCAACTGTTTTGGAAAGGGTCCCCTTATTAACAAGTCAAAAAACAGTATTTATTTGGCACTAATGCCAGTAATTCCCTTGCCTAGCGCTGCATGATGTCTTCAAAAAATATCCCCAAAAATATTATAATGTAAAATGGGTATGAGGTACAATAAAATCCAGTGCTTAATACAATTATCTGGTATTGGTTTTAAAGTAATGATCCCGAAAGTAATATTAAGAAGTGTATCTGTAATGTATTTATTCATAAAATACTTTATGTTCTGGCAACAGTTCAAAAACATGTTTTTAAATGTAGTTTTTATTCAACCTTACAGTACAATGTATGTGTACATTAATGATTTAAGGTTGCAATAATTACAAAACAGATTTGATATGATCTGTAGTAGGCTGCAAGTGAACCTGCTTTAAGCAGATTGGCTATGATAAGTGCATTTTAAGAGAACAAGATACTGCATTATGTCTGTGGCTTCTCAAAGTAGCAAATTAGCTCAAGGTAAGACCACATGTGGGATAATATATTAATGAGCATGTCTATATGGACATGGCATAAGTTATTTCCTAGTAGTAGAAATGTACAAGATGCACAAGGAAACAAACAAGAAGTCACATTATACTGGCTATTGTTATTATTGGCTATTTAAAATGTAACACTTTCAAAATGGTGTAATGCTGACTAGTGATGTAAGGATGCTTCTTGTAGTTCATTATCAACAGATTCGTGCTATTTAGAAAGAGGAGATGATGTATCTAAAGTGGATAACTGAATATAAATATTTATATAATATTTATATATTTTAAATATATAAATTTGGGGCAGATGCTAATCCAAATTTTGAAATTCAAGCATTCACATTATCATTCCATTTTCATGTCCTGAGCCATATCTATCATACCAATCATACCATGTCTAAAATGTTTATATCACACAAGAACGTCCGAATAGCTGTATCAAGAAAAAGCTGTAGGCTTTATCTGTATTTTGAAATTATGAACGAGATTGAATATTGTTAACTGTTTTGCTGTGTATTTTGGGGGAATCTATTTATTCTAACTTTTAACTGTTTTTGACATGGTAGGACACTCGAGTGACCAGGACATATTGAAGGGTCTGCTTGCTGATGACTACTGCCATGTGTGTGAGACTATGCTCTTATTTGAGCCTCAAAGACATTATGAGGTGGGCATCGCTGCATGGAGTTCAGTGAGAATCCTCTTGGATAATAAATACTCTTTGGTGACATCTCCTGTGTTCTCCTACCCCTAAGGGAGAGAAGCACAACCAGAAAGTGAAGTTGTACCTGGAGAGCAAGAGGGCAGAGGAGACCATGAGCAAAGACTCAGGAGGCCTTAAGGTAATTGATGCCACTGAATGAATGACACAATCATTTAGTGATCCTTAATATGCCGTCAACATTTTATCCGAAATATCCTGTTATCGGTTCAACAGTTAAATATGGGAGGACAAGTCAGGCTGTGGCCTAGAGCGACGCAAGTAGATTTTAAGATCACTGGTAGCCAGTGAAAAGAATATTCATAAGCAGCTGTATTTACCATGCTGGCATTCTGGGAATTTGAGTCCATTGTCATGACTTTACTGAATTGTTATTTCCTATCTTCTGTAAAGAAAAGGATAAAAGTGAAAATAATTCCATGCCTATGTTTTACTCAGAAAGATGTGCCGACAGACATAGACCACTTCTGTAAGTTATGCAACATGATGTTCCGTTCCCCGGTGGTGGCAATGTCACATTTCAAAGGCAAGGTCCATGCAAAAAACCTACGTAGGCAACACTTCCAACTATCCAAAGGCAAGTTTTATAATTTCAAGGCCAAAACTTTTAAACTGATTTCTAAACTAAGTGGTGCCATGTTTGAACTAAGTACAGATTTACAGCATAGCTACTATCACAAATCAGACTTTAGATTCATGTCTAAAGTCTGATGGCAGACAATCTCAAATCTGTGTGATTTCTTTCACTTTATGTTTTCAAACTTTCGTGTTGCTAGAGAAGGGGATCTGTAACTGTCAGTCTCTGTAAAGGTTTCAAATCAACACCATGTAAACTGGCAACTGTGGTAATACACTTTGCCTGTGTGTGGGTTTCCCCTCCTGAAAGCTTCATCCACTAGTGTAAATGAGCTTTCTTCTGTAGAATATCTCGGAAACGAAACAGGAAACAAGGCATTACTCACAATCATTTCTGCTATAACATTGAAGGACTGCTGGATCCGAGATTACAGCATAGCAATTCATAATTCTGCTAGTATGGACGGCCACAAAGGAACTGCTGTTGAAACTATGTCTTGTTTCAACATCTCAGAGTTGAATCAGCCTGGCCTACCAACTCATTCTGGCCAGACGCAGGCTTCATACAATGTGAAGCCCGCAGTCTGCACCGCGGACAACCCCGGACAGGATCTGAAGGACTCCAATTACTGCACACTATGTGCTGCCCCTTTCAACAACCCCAAGATGGCCCTGCAGCACTACAACGGACGCAAGCACAAAAGGAATAAAGCCAGGGAGAAGGTGATGCAAGACCTTGGAGAGGATGCCCAGCAAGGTACAGCAGAGGGCATCTGTCATTACATTAAGTTTTTGGTCAGAATGTTCTACAGTCCTTAACAGTTTGTTAATGGATAAGTCCTGTTCAATTGCTTCATCCATCACCCAAAATCTCAAGCCTTTTGTATTTTTGTGACTCCACTTGTCTGCAGCAAGCGGCCTGATCTGTCAGGTGTGCAATGCACAGTTCACCTCCGTGGAGATGTATCAGGCCCACATGATGGGAAACAAGCATCAAGTCAAGTGAGTTCCATTCAATTCCATCAAATCCAAGTCATCAAAGTCTCTATTCTATATCAACAATCCCCTTTCCAGTTGAAAACTGGACTGGTTTAGAGCTGACAAGATTGTTGATTAAGAATGAAATGGAACCATTAACCATTCCAGCCCATATGTGCTGACCAGGGAGAAGAAGGTGATTGACCTGTGCAAGTCTCAACCAAAGGACTACAGCTCCTTTGCGGATGAACTGGCCGACTACATTCAGGTCCAGAAGGCTCGTGGGATCAACACTCCGGCACCCAGTCACCAGACACCCCAGGTGGGCAAACCGAAGGAAGGCGAGAGCACCGAAAGGGATCCAAGGGACAGTATACATCACAGAATATATGAACTGAACTGTCCCCCAGTCATTGACCCCCCATCGTCCAACCCCCTCTCTGGTCCGAGCTACCCAGCTGCTGGCTGGGGTCCTCCTCCATATCAGCCAGGTCCCTCCTTCCCTCACCCAGCGCTCTTCCCAAGCACAGGCGCCCCACACCCCCCTAACCCTAAACGACCGGGGGCACGGAAGAGACACAGCGAGCAGTCGAGCTCCTCGTCCTACTCCTCATCGTCGTCGTCCTCCTCATCTTCCTACAGCAGTGACAGTGAGGAGGAGAAGAGGAAGGGGAGGAGACACAGGAGGGGGAGGGATGAGCGGGTACGAGAAGGGGATTCTGACGAGGAGGTTTGGAGGGCACAGCGACGGAAGAGGGCGAGGCGTGACCACTCCCAGGAGAGAAGAGGAGGAGGAGAGGAAGGAGGGATCTCTCACACAGAGAGCAGCAGAAAGGGACATAGAGATCCCATTAGGAGGAGAAGGCAGGAGAGGAGACACGAGGAGTCTGTGGAGGGTAAAGAAGCAGAGGATAGAGTGGTGGCTGTGAAAGACTTGAAGGCCAGGAAGCCGTCAGAAATGCAGAAGGTACTGGCGGCGACGCGCCCAATGGCTCAGATTACCCCTGAGCAAGCAGAGACACACATGGCCAAGCCACTTAAAGCCAAACCCAGGAAGGAGAAGAAGAAACAGCGAGAGATGGAGGACAAGCGGACGGAGGAAGAGAAGCTGTGGGATGAGTCTATGGGCCTGTTTTAGACGCCCAGCTCAAATGTTTCAACAAGCCCCCCCCCAACAATAACAATCGGACTGATGTCTTGACAAAGTTATTAATTTACTGCCGTCTAAGAAGATCCAGAAAGCCTTATGTTGTCCAAGCATCCTAGTTGGCTGGCTAGTTTATTCTATAATGTGTATTACTCAATGGAAAACCTTTGCTGCTTGTTTTAATACACACCTTATCTTGTCACTATAAAGCTATTTTTCTTTATCATATTAGTATAATTATCATTGATTGCACTATACTACTCATGTTTTTTTTCTTCTTTTTTTTTATATTTTCTAATATATTTTTGGTTGTATATATTCAATATCATGTCAAATAGAAGTATTTGCAATTATTCAGGGTCTTTGTGAAATCTATATTGTGGTTCCTTTAGCAGCCTGTAGTTGGCACTGTTCACCCATGATTTATGCAACGAAACATAACTAACGCTGTCAGATTAAACTTGAATAAGCACGAAGTTGGTTAACAAAAACGAAGATAAAAACGAAAGTTCTGACGACGGTGGGCTTCACATACATTTATCTCATGTACGTGTGCAATGTCTACCCTTTGCAGTTCGTTTGGGGTCAGACAGCTGCAAAGGTGACAACGAGGACACGGTTCTTTACATGCACAGATGCCTCGGGTTTTTTACAAGGCATCTGGATTTTACCCTATGATGTCTTGTGCCAATTACTTAATGAATCCCAAATGGGGAAGAAACGGGTAGGACTCAGGGTGTTTGTGTACTATCAATCAAAATGATTGCTAGGGACAAATCACTCATCACTTTCTGGTACTGCCTCCTATGTTTGATTAGCCTATACTTTGTCCAAGTCTAAGCATCACACCAAATGCCTTGGCATGCCGCTAGGTAAGGTCTTTGCAAGGTTTTCAGTCCTCAACCCGCATTGCAGGACTCAAGCTGTTTGGAATTAAGTCACTTATCAATGGGTTCCAATTAAGAGCCAAACCACTAAAATGAACTCATTACTTTTTGGAGAAAGATCAGATTAATCCCTGGACATTAACTTTTAACACTTTCAATGATCAACAATGCAACTACAATGAGGTTGCTGGAATGCAATTACAATTTTCTTTTTTTTTACTTGAACAAATTAAACTTTAGTCTCACAATATGTGAAATGTGAGCTATAAATAATAAATTATAATAAGCAATAAATGTTTATAAATGATTATTAGCAACAAATCATGTCGGTGTACTTGAATCACGAGATTTGGAAGATCACACAATTTCTAACACTAACCTATCCCTTATACTAGCCCTAACCTTACTACTATCACAAACTCTAACCCTACTTGTAACACTAACCCTCTAGTAACCCTAACTCTACTACTAACACTAACCCTACTACTAACTAACCCTCTACTAACCTAGCCCTAAACCTACTACTAACACTAACCCTCTAGTAACACTAACCCTACTATAACGCAACTACTTACTAACCCTAATACTAACACTAACCCTACTACATCACTATCCCTCACCTAAACCATGTTAGTAACACTAACTCTACTACTATCCATATTACCCTATAGAATGCTGTAATAAACAAGGCCCACACAGAGATGTGAGGAGAGTGCCTCTGTAGCCGCCCCTCAAAGCTCCTGTTTTCAAAGAATCCTGCGGTTCTGTTCCCCCTCACGCTCGCTTCAACGACCCCCGCCAGGTTGTACCGGTACCCACATCCTCCGTGTTTAGGACTACCATAGGCTCTGTATACACCCAGAACCCTTTTGAAACACAGCCCACACACAGATCACAGGCTACAGGGTAGATTGTAGATGCACAAGGAATTATACAGACTATATTGTACAACATATGAATGCATTGCAAAATTACCACCTTAGGTCTGATATCGTGGATAGAAATGGCTTTAGATAAGGTTGTGTAAACTGTGTAATGTTTATATGAATGGGTATTTAATCCGGATAACCAAACATTCACTCATTCGCATTTTTCCTCTATGAATGAACAATGCACATTATAGTTTCAAAGTTTTCTTTACAGAATGTTTTTTCTATTTGGTACGATTACAATTTGAAAAGAACGGAACCCAAACACAAGCCTGGTTTTTGGGGTATATAGGCATACATCAAATACAACAAACGTGCAATAACACATATTAATTCTGTGATTTTTAAAATCGTTTCATTTTTCTGTTCTCTCAAAGACTCTGCTGAGTCTTTGCATTAAACGATATATATAGGACTATATTGGATCGCTTGAGCTCCATACATTACATGAACATAACATCCTATTGGAATAGAGTGTTTCGATCATTTTTATATATATATATTGATGTTTGTGATAGAAAACCCACACAAAACACAAATGATACAGACTAATTAACAGGAAGACAAACCAACTACTGAAATCAGAATGAAAAAATACCGTACATGTTTTTGTATTTACTTCCAATCATCAAAATGTTTGTATTTGAATTTGCTATGCTATTCCTATCCTCCTTCTTGTAACACTCCTACAATATTTAGTTATTCAACTTAAGAATATTCAACTTAAGAATGTAAGGATGGAACTATAAAATTTAGCCATTCAAATATATAACCTATTTTGGGCTACAGGCAATAACACAAGGAATAAGTAATATTTATTAATAATCATGATTATTTGTTGCTTAGAATCAAAATGATATGCTTATCAACAAAGGGCAAATATGTTTTCTCTCAAGGCTTAGAATTCTACAGGAAAGGGTTGATTGAGAAATGTATTAAAAAAACAGTAAACAACTTATACAGATAGGCTACACACCTTATTAAAACCTTTTAATACTAAAAATTGTACTAGTTAATCTAGAATGATCTTTCAATATAATTCTGTCTACGTTCACATGGATTGTGATGTGAATAGCTGGATGGATGATTGATGGACAGATGAATTGGTTTCCTAATCATACCTACTGCCCATTTCCACTTTACATTACTAGCGGCACATCAAAGTTTGTAAAGAAGCCAACGAGTAGAAGGCCTATTGCGCTCCAACCCCATGTGATTCCTTTATCGCGCTATGTATACGACGGTAGGGTTTCTCCTACGATGGCTCAACTAGGTTGTCGGTAGGCCCTGAACCCCAGGTGTGTAGGATCAGAGCTCTGCCTAACCATCCCCAGCTCTGTAGTAGGACATGTACTCCAACATGTCCTCCCCTGAGGTCTGGGCCACGCACCTGCATGGGCAGGGGTCCACACCACAACGCTGCACCCAGATGCTTGCATGTGGCAGCTTTTTCTCTTGTGGCGCGTTCTGCGACTGAGTTATTTAGTTTGTTATGTCTTTTTTGTTGTATACATCTGATCTTGGGAGAAAAACGTGTAGACCTTTTTTAGTCCTAGTCATTTTCATGCACTCTCTCTTTGATTGTCTTTGTAACCACATACTGTAGAATATCGGGCAAAGTCATGTTGTTTTTGTGTGATTTGAAAAGTATGCATTGAAGTTGTTCCTCACGGTGACTGAGGATATAAAGAAAAGATCGAAGATTACACAGTTTCAACCTATCTGAATACTATGACTGAACTGTTTCCAGTCCTGTTCTGAAAGGCCCTGTGTGTATCACAGTTGGGGTGTTACCTTGACGACTGAGAGCCCTGTCAGCAGAGTTCCTCCCATCCACTCTGACAGATAGACAGCAGGAAAAGAAACCATCCAACCCCCACTATCAACATCACCAACCCGAAGACACAGATATGCACAGACACACATACAGGTGCTGGCTGCCAGCCAAAATGACCTACTTAGTGCTGGTGTGGACAACAGTGACATGTTTATGCTGGACATCAGGTAAGGCAGTTGAAAGTTGTTACTTTTACAAAGCTTTGCGCAAACGTATCACGGTGTATTCTGGTGCATACGTCGTCTCAGGCCTTATGTGTACAGCTTAGTTTTTTGTTGTTTATGACCCAGGTCTAGTCCATCTCGTGAAGCTTGTCTTAGGTTTACTGTAAATGATCACCTTTTACACAAATGTATTGTTATAATTATAAATATGGGTTAGATAGTCTAACATTGTCACCGTTATTTTGGAAACTCGAACCTCGAATGCTTTTACGTTGGTTTCATTCAATGATGAAGAGAAAACTTCCCTAAAGTATTTCCCTATACTTTAGGGAAGTAGTATGGTAAAAGTAGTATGGTAAAAGTATTTAATAATACAATTACCATATTGTATCTTGAGATATTATTGAAGAAGTTATTCAAAAAATCTGATAGGACAACTACCCAACTTCTCATCAAGGTCTTGTAATGTGTTATACATTGTTGAGACAATAGAGATGTCTTTATCTCTATGAATTGCTCCTAAACAGAGCTTTATTTGGATTGAGATATTTGGTTTGTTTGCACCCTTTGGTATTGAAAATGATACATATTGAGATTGTTACGTACATTTTGATCAGCGGCCATAAACAACCCCAAATAAAGACTGTATACTGATATTTAATAATGTATATAATGTAATATACACTAAATTCTATTTTCATCTTTAAGTAATTAAAACAATCTGAAGCGGCATTAGGACCTTAAGAGTGACATTAGGGTGCCAGGTTTCATGGAATTATTTTCAAGCACCATTTATATACGTCAACACGTGTACCTGGCTTAAAGTAGAAGTTCTAAAAATAGAGAAGATAACATCCCCTTTATAGAAACCTTTAAGATATCTTCAATGTATTTGCAACACTGCAAGGTGAGGTGGTGT
This sequence comes from Molva macrophthalma, assembly GCA_027123675.1. NCBI lineage: Eukaryota > Metazoa > Chordata > Actinopteri > Gadiformes > Lotidae > Molva > Molva macrophthalma. The sequence continues at coordinate 11,154,770 of JAOPJO010000025.1, read as the reverse complement.
CACAATGGGGCTTTTGCATCATGCCAACCTTTCTAAATTAGACTGGAATCTTCTTCATGTGTTTCGCCATGGTTCAGCCTAATTTCCATTCTTGCTAAACATATCTTTTGATGATAACGGGCCTCTGTTACATATTGGTACATAATATGATTCTTGTGTTTACTGGTTGTAAGCTTCTTTATTTTGACGATGTACGAATTCCCAGTAGGGCCGAATGCTTTTCTCTGCATCAGTATCTAAAGGCTATACCCACTAAGCCTCCCAAAAGCATTTTCAGGCCTTTGGGGGAAACCATCCTATATCGCTGAGCTTATGATAAACTCCAATTGAACATTTATATTTTCAATGCACCATTTCTAAAGTCCGGAGAAATGTAACAACCCATATTGTCCACATCCACGGGTCATCAAAACAGACAAATCATGTTAGTTATTAGTAGTAATATAATCAACCACACTGAAGCGCTGAATTTTGTACAGTCTGCGTTCGCAATCTAAATAGACAGCCACCTCGTAGTTGTTCTGCCGAATCACGCCTTCAAAATTAATGAAAAAACAAAAGTTTGTTTAGTGGACGCTTTTATCCAAAGTGTTTTACAGTAGCGTGAGTGCTTTATTTCTTAGCATGGGTGACCTCAGCGCGGAATTGAACCCCGACCCCCCTCGATGCCATGCATAAAGCTATTGAGCTACACAGGACCTCAAGGGATCAAAATAATACAGCTTAGAAGATAAGGGATGAAGAACAGAACTAAAACAATACATATTTTAGTTCTCCGTCCAATCCCTAGATTGATCTCCTGTTGGGATCTCTTGGGGGGGGGGGGGGGGGGGGGGGGGGGGGGGGGGGGGGGGGGGGGGGGGGGGGGGGGCGGGGGGCGC
>JAOPJO010000025.1:11099207-11111091 GCA_027123675.1 Molva macrophthalma | reverse complement strand
ACACACACACACACACACACACACACACACACACACACACACACACACACACACACACACACACACACATATGAATGCAAACCTACATATAATTGCATAAGCGCAGTGAATCTGACTAGTCTCATTCTAGATGTTATCAGACAAACCCCGCTCCACATTCTGGCTCACATGAACATGCAGTCTCCAGTACCCCCAGGGGTATTCACAGCAGTCAGAGATAAGTTGTGCAATCTTTGTTGACACAAGGGAAGGGCCAGTGCAGATATGCAGCAGTTTCTTATTACAGTTGTATCAGGGAGTAGACTTGGGAGTGGACTCTATCACTATCAAAGTGGGATGACTTCAAAACGTTCTTTCTCCCATGGTATTTCAACACAACATTATATTTGGGCTAATTACTTGCAAAGGACCAATCCTTTAACCAAACTATTGAAAGAATGTGCCCACTCAACTCTATTGAGTGTCATTTTCTAACGAAAATAACTCAATAATGAATTACAATGAGAGTGAAAAAAACAGGGAATAGGGCGTGTCCTTTTTGCAGAATTCCCACATCCCTTATATTAAGAACACCCATTGCTCCTTCAGAGACAAACACACTGTTGACTGATGTGTTGATGATGAGTATGCATGCAACCACCACCAGGGATTGATATGAATTGTGTTTTTGAGCTAGAAGTCAGAAAGCTTTGATTAAAGGTATAACCAAACATGTCTCAATGAAGACAACGACATGGCCTTATGAAGTAGTCAGGAGTTGTGTGTGAGAAGCTGTTCGGGGCCCACTACAGCATTCTTTGTTGTTTTTATCGGCCGCTATTGACTGAAAATAATGTTCAGAGTGCATTTATGGCACGTCTATGGCTATTGGCAAGCCTTCAAGAATGTTCACTGTGCTCTTTGTCTCTCAGGGTAGCTCCTGGGTGTGGTGATGTGAGCTAGCAAACTAGCGTCTTTGAGTCACCCTCATAGTGCACATGTGGCCAAGGTGTGAACTTTTTCTTTGTTTTAGTCTACACCCTTTCTTAAACCACCAAGCGCAGCAAAAAGGTGTGCGTATTAATTGGATGCCAACCTTGCTGTCACTATTGTAACACTTCCTACTCCAAGACCCTAAGGTAAGTGGTGGTGAATGAAGTGGCCTCGGCTCCATTTTTAGGGGTTCACCTAAACGTTGTTATATACTGCCAGCGCTATACTTACCCTCAGCAGTAACTCATCTAGTCAACTGCTAAAAAGTAGCATATGATAGAGTTTGTGATAGAGGTTGCGAGGCAGCTGCGATGTGACACTGCACTTGCCTCGCAGAGGGAGACATCTCTTACGGAAACACTGACTGAGGATTCAAACATACACATCTAATAGACTCTAGGGGCAGTGACATCACAGGAACACATACAATGGACCTATTGATGCAAATGGTTTGGTAAGAAGAGGTTTATACACTACAGTTCATAATAGACAAAGTTATTGACCTTCGAACAGTTTACATTTCTGGGTATTTACATGACATAAGATATAGCTAGGCTTTGTTAAAAAGACCTCCTAGACCTCCAACTGTAAGTAAAAAGAAAAGCAAAAATAACTTAATTATTCATGCCTTCCACACATTTCAAGAGCTTAAGAATTGTTACTTACAATGGGATACACTCCCTGTAAGAGGCACACCTTAAGGGTGTATGACACCATCATAGCCTGTAGAACTAGCTGTTGCACCCTGGGAAAAGACGTTCAGCTGAGCCTTTGATCTGAGGTGCTAATTGGGGATGAGTTTGATTGGCTAAATTAAAGTTGACAGCTCAGACCAGTACAGTATCAGTATGTGAGGATCGTTAAGACACAGATAATCACACAATGTGTATGATAATTGCTATTGCTGGTTCATTATGTGCGCTAAACTAGGGCACAAAAGATATAACACATCTGAAACATCATGGAAGCATGATGACACAGAGCTGTCTGGAAATTCATTTTTGTGTATATTCTGTATGATTCAGATTCATCTTTCGAGTATATAGTATATGTACATTCAAAAAAGTTGAATATTATTAAAGATGTTTTTACATTTTTGGAGTATGTTATTAGAGGTTTGAAAGGGTTTTTATGTACGCCATCTAATAACTCACAGGGAGCAATACGTTTAAAAGAAGTGCGAGAAAGATGTGACGACAGTACAGATACTAAACAGCTGCACATGTATGCCCACATGTTGTACGCATTAGCCATGATTAGCCGTACATACGACTGCAGGTGTAACTGGACTCCCTGGCAGAACCCGCGCTGTGTGGCTCTATAATTAGGTCCACGTTAATTCTGTCAAGCTACAACTCTCATGAGCCTATAGGTGACCCACACGACATGCTACGATCAGCTTCAGGTTGTACTAACATTTTGAGCCATTCAACTATTTGTTTTAATGGTTTGCTAGGAAGCTGTTCAATCACAGACTTACATATAAATCACACTATACCATTAGTAATCCCCTTAAAATGCATGGTACAAACCCCAAAACCCACACACTAGCATATATATGTATTGTATATCTTACAGATATTTATATTTATAAATCATCAAATAAGTACTTTCGGTGGTACTGGGTGTAACCCAACTTTCTTCAGATGCGCATGCCACACACTTATCTATTGTATCTCCAACTTGCACTTTCAACTCTAGATCTACCTATAGGGATCTATAGACAATAGCTGTTAAAGTTGGTATTAATTTCAACAAATATGTGTATAGCTTTATACATCTGTTGAATTAATGACTTGCTGATTCACTTGCCATTGTCCCCACTAGAGGGCGCCAAATACAACTCTAACCATGCCATCCATTTTGGTATGAAATGTCCTTTCAAATGCAACTAAACATCCAAACACCTATTGTTGTATTTCTTCAATCAGATTTTAAAGTTTTAAATGTAATTTAGACAACACCAATTGTGCATTACGTTGGCCTGAAGCGCATAGCTTTTGCCTCAATCGGTGTCAATATCAACATATGTGTTATGTAGGACCTTTATGCCATAGAGTATAGTCACTTAAAAAGGGTAGGCCAACTTGTATATATCTTTGCGATGTTCAAAGTTAATATACATTTAGTAGGGGTAAAGTGAGTACCTTAGCATTAGTAGACAGACTGGAGTAGTAGCTTAGTCTGCTATTCTGCTGTACTCCAATTGACGCATGGCCATCTCCTCTATGCTACACCGCCACATAAAACAATAAAATCAGTGTTTTTTCTTTCTGTTTATAACAAAAATAACTTTTACGTGTGTAGGTTACTTGACTAACATAATGCATACATTTAACCAAAATAAATACATTCTAGACTGTAGTCAAAGGTCTACTACTTCATTCCAATTTTAGTTTAAAACAAATTGGCAACAAAGTGTACACTATAATGATTAGTATACACATTAACTTAAAGTATTTTTTTTTTAAGTACATGGAAGCTATATATTACATGAGATTATTAGATTCATATCTCATCTAACTTTTTCCCATCCTGATATGTATCGCCAGAGGGACTAATTATAAGAAGGGTTAAAAAAAAGATATGGCAAATATCCATGTACTCACAGTGCTCATCCAATACGCAGCGTACGCCATTGTGAAAGTAGGAACAGACCTCCAGGCGAATCAATAAAACAGTGTATGGAGTCCTGAATTCACATTCCCACCTCTCTGGTTCTCTACGAATACTTTTCTCACTATGTGCCACTCCCAGGCCAGTTTAAGTAGGCCATACAGTAGATAGATACGTTTCACAGATAACGTTCAGCCTTCTGTGATGACAACCACAGGCAGGAATCGCTTCGTTCAAGTTATGTTATTTCTTCAGTTTATCTAAGAGCAGCCTCTTCCGCCTCAGGCAAGAAGGCCAAGTATACTTTGACCAACCCTGGCATATTTAAGAGATGGGCGCAATAATTGCAGCATTGCGTAATTTCTGAAGGAAACACTCCCTAGTTTTTGTTACTTCCCCCCAAATGTGTTTTTTGAAGCAAACTGGCAACTTGAAAATGTTCTTTACCAACTTACACATTTCTTTGGTTGATTTCTTAGTCCATTTCAAATTATGCTTGATTTAAATAAGGCATTTAAAAAAGGTGTAGGCTATGCAGTAAATGGGTCGATCGAAATACACTTATCGATTAGGGTCGTGTAATAAAACATGCGGGCATGACGTTTGCAGGAAATACAATACCTTTACGATAGGACAGAACACTTTTACACAGTTGAATACTAGTCGACGGATGAATAAAGTTACCTCCGTGGTTTTTTTGTGATGTCCATGAGTTCTTTTTTTGTGGGGCATCTCTACGCGTGGGTACGACTGTCCTAATTCCCAAATCGACTACCTTCGTTCTGCTTGGGATACAATTTACTTGCCAATGCCTACGCCCGATTTTCTCTTTAGAGCAAAAATTGCCCCTCCCGCTGGAGGAGAGTATTTTTTAGATGGAGTAAGGTAATAGGCTATAGGTTTCCGCAGACACAATATTTAAATAATGCGTGAATACCCAACGGAACTAGGTGTGTAAACATGAGATGGCGCAAGGAGTAGGCTGCTCTTAAAACTGTGCCACTTTTACAAAAAACTATTCATGCTTGTGAAGTGAACATTGCTTTTGCAAGTGAGATCAACGAACAAACTAACTTGTCAGACACTTCTGTCTGACTCAATGTAGATTCTGTAGCCTAGATTGGTTTGTATTTTCCAGGCCTACATATATGGGGTAGAGGGTAGAGGATTACATTGTTGAAGTAGTCAGTGTGGGGTCCTTATATGTAGTTACGTGCGACACTGAATGTATGTTTTGATTCCAATTCCCCATGGCCCCTCCCACTTCCCAGGAATTGTTGATTCACCAGCTCATACTGTGTGGTAAATTCCCACTAGCTCAATGGTAGAATGCTGCCCTATGGTGGAGGAAAGCGGTACTGCCTTATGCACTTATAAAAAAATAATAATAAACTAGCAACTTAAAATGTTGTTTACCAAATTACACATTTCTTCGGTTGATTTCGTAGTCCATTGCAAATTATGATTGATTTAATAAGCTGTTGGAACAACGTGTAGGCTATGCAGTATGGGTAAAACACTTTCGATTAGGGTCGTGCAATAAAACATGCGTGCATGACGTTAGCAGGAAATAAAATGCCTTTACGATACGACAGAACACTTCTTACACAGTTGAATACTAATCGACGGATGAATAAAGTTACCTCCGTGTTTTTTTTGTGATGTCCATGACTTCTTTTTCTGTGGGGCATCTCTACGCGTGGGTACGACTCTCCTAATTCTCAAATCGAATACCTTCGTTCTGCTCGGGATACAATGTACTTGCCAATGCCTACGCCCGATATTCTTTTTAGCGCCCCTTCAGCTGAAGGAGAGTCGTTTCTAGATGGTTGAAGGTAATAGGCTATAGGTTTCCGCAGACACAATATTTTAATAATGCGTGAATATCCAACGGAACTAGATGTGTGAACATGAGATAACGCAAGGAGTAGGCGGCTCTTAAAACTGCCACTTTTACAAAAAACGGTTCATGCTTGTGAAGTGAACATCGCTTTTGCAAGTGAGATCAACGAATAAACTAACTTGTCAGACATTCTATCTGACTCAATGTAGATTCTGTAGCCTAGATTTGTTTGTATTTTCCAGGCCTACATAAGGGGTAGAGGATTACATTATTGAAGTAGTTAGTGTGGGGTCCTAATGTGTAGTTACGTGCGACACTGGATGTGTGTTTTGATTCTTATTCCCAGGGCCCATCCCACTACCCAGGAATTGTTTATTCACCAGCTCAAACTGTGTGGCATTTTCCCCTAGATCAATGGTAAAATGCTGCCATTTGGTGGAGGAAAGCGGTACTGCCTTATGCACGTCTTTAAAAAAATAAAATAATACTATTATAATAATTTGATACTGTCTATGTACTTAACCAGTGACCAACGGCCAGTGAGTATCCAATGAGTTTCCACTACAATTAATTCGAACTGTTTTCATTGTTTTTTTTTCCTAGACCTACAACTATTTTAGTCAATGATGCCAAGAAAGAAACATCATGAATCAAAGCTTTGTTTAGACAGTACAGGATGATTGCATTACATTAAACAATAGATAATGCTGAGAAATTACTAAATTATAGTTACTAAACTCTGCACAATTACAGTAAGTCCCTTGAATGTTTTGGTAGCTTGCATAACTCAAATGCAATATGAGTCATTTCTTTGGTCTGTGTTTTGTGCTCTAGTTGGTTGGGCTGATAGTGACAGTATGTAGTTGCCAATTAGAGAGATAACTTTGCATGCCACGTACTTTTAACTTGAATCAATGCCATTTCTTGGAAAAGTATGAGCTATTAATTAATCCTCCTTTTCATGGCTGCTTAGTGTAATCCCCTAGTAATCGCTGTTACTATCTACTATCCTTTGTTTGCAAGCAGATCAAAGATTTGGGATGCACAATTAAGAGCTTTGAATTTATAAAGTCACCAAATCTTGTTTTCCCTTCCTGGTGCAGAGCTGAAGAATTTAGCCCAAGGGTACAACCAATTATTCATGGAAAACATATGAAATAATTGTGAATGGAAGAAATACGAAATATTGATGAATTGCACGTCCTGGTGAAAACACACACTATCACAAAGATGTCTGTCTGGTTACCCTTTATACTTCCTGATAACAGGACGAGCCCCTAGAACAACAACAACCACAGATACAAACACAATGTCCCACTCTATCATATTATGAGAAATGTCAGTCTAGATTACACTGGATGACATTTTGGAAGCATCACAGAACCAGATGATATTTAGGGAGCTCAGAGATGTTCATAATTAAACCAGCTTTCTTACATACAATCTGTTTGCATTTCCAACAAACACACATCCTGTATGGTGCTGCTTAAGATATGAATACACTGGCTTTTACCAACCATACAGTGTTGTCTTATTTTAGAATAAATTCATAGTGTGGTATTCCTACTAGAATAACAAGACAATTGTATACTGGGGTAAATATCAGCGATAACAACAAAAAAAGAACAAAATGTTTTTTTATTGAATAAATGCTTATTTAAATATTGCATTAAAAAAGTTAAACCTTGTCATGAAAGCATGTTACCCTTAAATAAATATTGGTTCCTCTGCTGGACACTTTTATTTAGCAGCAAATGTCATCCATCATCTAACCGTATGAATCTGTAGATTCAAGCGGTTAGGGTTGCTTGTGAATAAGCATACAGAGTTTGAGATTGCATCGCATCATGCATGCGACCACTGCTCACCGGCAGCCTCATTCAAAGGCAGTGGTTGGCATGACAACCACATTCTAACGGCGTATCGTTGGCAGTGGAGAGCTGCATGCATGGCTCTTGACACAGGAACACTGAAACACAGTGAAACACTGCTGAGGGCGTACGATCCAGCCCCAGATCACTGGCATGTATTTGCGAATATGCAGTAAAATGGAGAGTGAGGCTTAAATCCCTTCACCTGCAACCTGTTATGATACAATGTTGACAATACCTCGGCTCAGTGTCCGTGTTAATGTATACATATTTCCACCTGTTGAGGGGCCATAACATAGGAAGAGAGGGGGGGGGGGATAGAACAATCTGATGTTAGGCGATTGTTCTTGTTTAGTTGCTTGATTTTGTTGTCCATGTCTTATCATGCTTGATTGTGCTCTTTACTAGGCATTTGGGTCATTGTAACTTGTGAACACGACCAACAGAACAATCAGTGTCCCTGATGAGCAGGGCTGTCCTTCACCCTTCAGGGTGATTGCTGTCCTGTTGCTGACGTCAATGGGTACACAATGACCCCCATCTTCCGAAACTGACCAGATCGTGTGTGTGAGTGTCTGCGCATGTGTGCGTGCATGTTTGTGTGTGTGTATGTGTGCACATGTGTGTGTGTGTGTGATTGTTTGTGTCAAGTCAAGACAATTTTATTTGCATAGCCCTTAATCACAATTACAGTCTCAAAGGGCTTAACAGGCCATATATTTATGATACACCCCTAACCCTAGCCCTATCTCCCTTAATTAACAAAGAAGAAATCTTGAGAAGGAACGCAGGGTGGGGGATCCCTCCTCCCAGGGATGGTAAGGAGTGCAATGGATGCCATAATTGACATACATAGTAATAATACAAGTACAAAATATTGTGTATGCTGATGGGGTGCTGGCCAGTGAGAAAGCTGGTAGCCGTCGGGGGAGTCAACGCATCCAGTCACAGTCACTGCAACCCACTAAAACAGAGAGAGAATTATGGTTAGATGGGTGGACAGGGAACATGTAGGCAACCTCTAATCTAGTGCCTATCAGCATCAGGGTTAGGCCAATGCCGCCCAACCCAGCTGCAAGAGGGCTGAGGGGCACTCCTGGGCGCCAAACGAAAGACTAAAGAGTTTAGGGTTTTCAGGGTTTTCAGTTTGGATTAGAATTTCTCAGCAGAGTCGGCTTCCCTGATTACAGGTGGCAGACTATTCCATAAATAGGGCACTCGATAGGAGAATGCTCTCTTTCCTACTGATTTCTTTTCAACCTTTGGTATTGAAAGAAGGCCAGCTCGAGAAGGACAATATGGAATAATAAGGTCCTTCAGGTAGGATGGTGCAGGACCGTGCAGGGTTTTATAATGTAGCACCTTTAAATCTGATCTAGCAGTTATTGGGAGCCAATGAAGAGAGGCGAGAATAGGAGTTATATGCTCACATTTTCAGTAATCTAGTCTAGACGATTTAAACGCGCGGATAATCGTCTCTGCCTCCGCTGCGGATAACATTGGTCTGATTTTAGCAATGTTTCTCAGATGAAAAAATGCAGCTCTGGTGATACTTTTTGAAAGTATAGGGTCAAACAAAACACCAAGAGTTTTGACACAGGAACTTTGGAGGATAGCTGAGCCCTCAAAATACAGTGTGACGTCTTCAAAGTTATTGCTTTGGGCCAATGAATATCAGCTTAGTTTTCCCTTTAGTAAGCTGCAAGTACTTTTGGGACATCCATCTTTGAGTTGAAGTGAGGCAAGATTCAACATTCTGGATCTTGGAGGAGTCGTTTGATTCAATAGGAATGTAGATTTGAGTGTCGTCCCATAACAGTGGAAGCTTATATCGGCAAGAGGAAGCATGCAGATTTCAAAGAGCAGTGGACCAAGAACCTTTGGGGCTTAGAGCTTAGTGCTCCGTGTTTTGATTTTGAGTCTTCACAGAGAACAAATTGTGTTATATTTGTGAGATAAGATCTAAACCAGAGAAGAGCAGAACCTTTGATGCCAACATAGTGCTCGAGATGATGATGAAGAATGCTATGGTCAATTGTGACAAAGGCGGCACTGAGGTCAAGCTTAATCAGCAGGGAGCTTCCATTGCTGTCCTTGGTAAGGAGAATATCGTTTACCACTCTGCTCACAGCAATTTCAGTGGAGTAGAAAGAACCCAGATTGAAAGGGTTCAAATAAGTTGTTCATCATCAGGTGATGATTTGGTAAGTTACAGTTATTTCCAGTACATTAAAAAGGAAAGGAAGGTTAGATATGGGCCGAAAGCTGTTGAGTATTTCAGGGTCTAGGCCAAGCTTCTTGAGTGGAGGTTTTATCACAGCAGTCTTAAAACTAGAGGGATCTGTTCCAGTAGACAAGGAAAGGTTAACTGTTTGAAACCGTTCTTTAAGAATCTTTGTAGGGAGTGCATCCCGCATACAGGTTGTGTGTTTAGATGCCTGTGTTAGTTTTGCAAGTTCATCCAGGAAGATTGTGCTGAAGTGCAGGAAGGTTGCTTCAGGGGAGACACGTGGTGTCCACTCTTGTAGGATGTTCCAGATGAAGAGTAGGGGAAGGATCTATTTATTTTCTAATTTATGCAATTTTGTGTTCAAGGAATTCCATCAAGTTGCTTGCCGAGAGGGAGAAGCCCACTTTCTGAGGCTGTTTTTGCATCAAACCTTTTTAATGAATGATTAAAGATGTAGTTTTGTTTTGTAGGTTTTGTAGATGTGCAGGTTGTCGTGCCATGCAAGATGAAAGACAAGTTTAGTTGAGCTCCATTTGAGTTCTAGTTTTCTGCACTTGCGATTCAGGGTGCGAGTGTCTTCATTGAACCAAGGCACTTTTTGGTCAAGGTCTTTTTGTAGTGAAACAAGGTCTTTTTGTAGTTTGCTTTATAACAATAAGAGGAGCAGCAGAGTCGATGGCTGCAGATAAGGCAGTGTTGAAGTCATCAATGAGACTATCCACAGAGCCTCTTAAGTAAGAGAGGGGAGAAAGTGAAGGGGTTAACTTATCTTCTATGGCTGTAGTAGTTGCAGGGGTGATATGACAGCAGCTGTAAGTGGCCTGGCAGTCGTCGTGGGGGCAGGATACCACCACCTGGAAAGTGAGCAGAGAGTGGTCAGATAAGGCTGAGGTATAGGGTGAGACAACCAGGTCTGGAATTTCAACACCACGGGTCAAGACAAGGTCCAGCGTGTTTCCACCATTGTGGGTAGGGTGCTGGACAAGCTGTGATGTCAAACATGTCATGACATGTAATAGACATTACTGTAAAAAACCTTTGAGAGAGAAACAGACACATGAATGTTGAAATCCCTAATAAGCAAAACTTTATCAGAATGTTGTCATTATTAGTTATTATTACATTATTATCATTATAATTTGTATTATTATTATTATTTTTGTATTATTTAGTTATTATTTATTAATATATTTATATGAATGTATAGGCATATTTGTTTGTATTGATCTGTATTAATGTATGGTAATTTGTATTTGTTTATAATGTATATGTTTTCATATTTATTCATTTTGATGTGTTAAATGAGGTATAGGCCCATAGCCTGTATCGTCCTGAAGGATGTAGTGCATGACTCATTTCGACACTGGTGTGATCAATTTCCACAGAAGCACTTCTGTTACTGGAATCAGTGGTGAACAATATTGTATGGATCAATTTAAGGGACATAAAAGGCTAAATGCTGGGTCCAATATAAACTCCATGGTCATCAGTGTTTCAAATTCAGAGAACTTATCTCCGAAAAGTTTTTTCGGTTGAGGTTTGAGTTAGATATTTGGGCCAATCCACTACCTTTTTTGGATTCTCGAGATAATTGTGAGCTAACATATGGATTGAGTAGCTTTGTTTAATGTTAGAGATCCGTTTGGTTCTGCCAGGTTTCACATAGGCCCAGGATATCTATCTTATTTTCAACAATTACATCCTGGACCAAGAGATCTGATATTAAAAGATATTCATGAATCCTATTTTGAGCTCTTCTGATTTATTAATGTTAGGGGGAGTTTGGTTAGCGCTCTGAGGAAGAGGAAGTTGATAAAATAGTGAGATATTTGCAGATTTGAGGCTGTCTTCGCCTGAGGGTTTTACCCCTCGAGACAGTACAGGGCAGGGACATGCTACATAACCCTTGCTAACTAGCTTAGTGAACCCACCCAGCGGTCTAGACTCCCCCCCCCCCCCCCCAGCATTGTGTACCCCTACGACACCGTGACCATGCGGTTCCAATTACAATAGCAGCAGGCTAATGGTTTTCTTTCTGCTTAATAACCGTATGAGGCTGCTGGTGCGGAAGTCCTCTCACTCAGGAGGATACATGGCTGAGTTGGTTCATCCCTATATGAGCAGCGCTAAAGAGTTGGATTATTTCTCCAACCTATCTGGTAGAGGCTGGCTCGAACACAACCCTGTAATGAAGAGGAAGGCAATTATCTTCACCAGCCAATCTCTTGCAGACATCTCCAGAGATTGGCTGGTGAAGATTATTGCCTTGTGCGTGTTTGTGTGTGTGTGTGTGTGTGTGTGTTTGTGTGTGTGTGTGTGTGTGTGTGTGTGTGTGTGTGTGTGTGTGTGTGT
>JAOPJO010000025.1:11078953-11090421 GCA_027123675.1 Molva macrophthalma | reverse complement strand
ACCCCTTACCGATGTCATAGCAACGCAAACCCGACAGTGGCGATGACAACTTAAACAAGGCGGATACTGAGAGAGAGACAGACAGATTGAGAGAGGAGAGCATGGGATAAAGAGAGAGATAGGGAGAGAGAGAGAGAGAGACAGAATGAGGGAGGCAGAGAACGATAAAGAGAGATAGGGAGAGAGCGAAGGAAGGAAAGAGATAAAGAGAAAGATAGGTAGAGAGATAGAGAGAGAGATAAAGAGATAGATATAGAGCTATAAGGAGAGAGAGTTATAAAGAGAGAGGAGAAAGATAAAGAGAGACAAAGAGGAGAGAGATAAAGAGAGAGATAGATATAGAGATGGCCATCTATATAAATAAAGATATATCGATAAAGAGAGAGCTAGAGAGAGAGAGAAGGAGAGGATTGATAACAGCCTTATGAATAAAAAAACCCTCCAATTAACACTAATTAATGAAATGCTTCTCAGCTGTGCAGAATGCTAATCCTAAACAATCATATTTATTTTTAGAACACATTTGCATGATTAAGCGGAAGTGATGTTAAAATGATGACGTCGGACACACCTGATTTGTACTATTCCCGGTGAATTTTTGGTTATTAAAATAAATTGTAAGATATCATTTTATTAATCCCCAAATGGAAATTCAGGTGTGACACCAGCAAAAGTGGACGGAAAAGTGCAGATATCGACAAAATAAGACAAAAACATAAATACAGTATGATGTATACAGTTTAACATATCACGTTACAGTACTTTAATGTCATACGTACAATTTATCTAGCCCGACACTGCCAGACCAATTTGCAGATGCGTGATAGTCTGAAACCTCTCAGTTCATTATCGATTTCCAAGGGGAGTTATCAACAAGCGCAGACCAAAATTACTCTGGACACAATTGGATAGACCTACAACCAATCAGAGCAATGAAACGTGTCAGCGGCAGCCATCTTGGTTGTTTTGAAAAGGACTCAACGGCGGTCCTCTGTTCAGTCATCACATTAAGCCTGTCCCATATTAGATAAACGGCTGTGGCAGGCCGACCCAGGCCAGGTCTGCTTGATATCTGTCTGAACAAGAGTCGTGCCCGACGCATATGCCAGAGAAAATAAAACAAAACTGTCTGGTTCCCCAGGCTACAACTTATTTGGAGAGAAGAAAAAAAGACGAATTATGTATACATTCTATGAATTCTACCACACTAGCTTCAGGAGGAAAACGCCCACCTTCTCACCAAACTGATAACAGTTGGTGAGATGGAGCTCTCCTTCTGTACACCGTCTTAACATCTCTCTCATCCAGTATTAATACACTGGCAGCAGCTTGGCCCTGTCCAGGCACACATGCAACCCCTCACAACCTTGCATATGTGTTGACCAATAGGACCATATGTTATGTGTGACCAATAGGACGCAGCAGCCAGCTACGACTTCAATGACAACGACCCGGACCCGTTCCCACGGTACGACTCCACCAACGAGAACAAGTGAGTCTATGTCGACGGAGATCAATGCTATGAAAATCAGCCATATCAAGCATTTGGAAGTGTTCAGGTTATCTATAGAGGACGACAGATCCTCAGTGACTATTCTTGACTCTTTATAAGGACGGTGAAAGTGTTTAAAGTCCTTCTGTTACAGAAAGTAAATCACATAATCTGTTGATTGTAATACAGTTTAGTTTCAAGGTATGCTTTTAAATGGTAGTCGAAAGATTAACAATGGAATCAAGAAAATGTATAGATACATTGGACAACAACAACAACGGGATTTAAAATAATAGATAATAGATTATGTAAAATCCACCCCCACAATATTATTTGATGACTCATACTATGCCAGATGCCAGTGAGACTTGCATGCAAGTTTTCTCAGCTGTGTAATTACATGACCAATGAACCTTTATTTACATTCAGCACAGATGACCCAGTTGTCAGCATCAAATTCTAACCATGTAATTTTGTGAAAGAGTTGAACGTATTTTGATGGCAATGAAACAATGATGACACATGTAAAGTAAACAGAGTAAATGTTTGAATAAGGATGAAGGGAAAAAACAATACAATGAAAACAGGAAGGTTCAAACATGAAAAAAATATATATTTGGTGGAGCTTGCACTCCGACATCAACCGTTCATTCTAGCTGTACACAATGATCAACTAGGTTATTAAATATGGCTGCCATGGGACAATAGCTAACAGTTGAAGCACATGTTGTATCAAATACGATGCCAATTCTTTATTATGTTCCTCATTCCCAGGCACGGCACGCGATGCGCCGGGGAGATTGCCATGCAGGCAGACAACAATAAATGTGGTGTTGGAGTGGCGTACAACTCCAAAGTTGGAGGTAAGGGTAACTTTTATTTTGAAAGTTTTTTTGTAGTGTTGTTTTTTGTTGCTGTGAAAGCAGAGACACACAGAGTACTGCTAAAAAGTATTGTGGGGGTGACCCTGAGGGACCCCTGAGGGACACTAGATTTCTCACTCAGATATATTGCATAAACGCAATCTGCGTAATAAAAAACAATGTTTTCCACATGAGGAACATGACATTTGAAGGGTCAGAGTGGCCATCTGGCTCTCAGTGCCCCGTAATCACCAGCTTAATTATGATCCCAGAATAGACAGATTATAAATGCCGGTGCCCCTAATAAAAAATGGGCAATGAAGGCTAGATACAATTTGTTCCGCTTTTGGACAACACCTATTTTTATATTATACTCATTGTGTTTAGTAGAGTAAATGAGTAGAAAACAATTGGGACTATAGGAGTGTGTCTGTCTCTCCCGCCCAGGAATACGCATGCTGGACGGGATCGTGACGGACGCCATCGAGGCGAGCTCTATCGGCTTCAACCCGGACCATGTGGACATCTACAGCGCCAGCTGGGGGCCCAACGACGACGGCAAGACCGTGGAAGGGCCCGGCCGTTTGGCGCAGAAGGCCTTTGAGTACGGCATACTGAAGGTAGCCTACACAAACAGTACTCCTGCAGTTTTGATTCACATTCAGTCAGAGTTTGAAGGTATATATAGTCTAATAGTACATACAGCAGGGCTTAGTTTAACACTCACGCAGAGGTACAAATCACTAGTGAAACCTGCTGGCTCAGTGCAAATGTGTTCAAACTGTCCAGAAGTTTACATAATGATTGCATGATGATGCATATTGTACCTTATATAGTTCATCTGAATATGCTATCAGGTTTTTAAGTGAACTTTATCTAATGATATTGACTAATTGACTAGTTGATAACGAAATAATATTCAATGTTTCTTATTAGGATAATATAATGATTGAAGTCGTTTCTACCACAACATTTATTGAACTATTTATCTCCTCCCTCGTCCCTCCCTCCCCCTTCCTCCTTCCTCCCACCCTCCTCTCTGCTACTCAGGGCCGCGGGGGGAAGGGCTCCATCTTCGTGTGGGCGTCGGGCAACGGTGGTCGGCAAGGAGATAACTGTGACTGTGACGGCTACACTGATAGCATCTACACCATCTCTATCAGCAGCGCCTCCCAGCAAGGCCTGTCCCCCTGGTACGCAGAGAAGTGCTCCTCCACCCTGGCCACGGCCTACAGCAGCGGAGACTACACCGACCAACGCATCGTGAGTCCATCACACATGCCTTGTTGTTGGTCATGCTAAATGCTTGTGTCGCTAGCAACAACTTAATACATTTCAGGGCCATTTTTTATCGTTTCCAGGGCAATTGTATCAAATGTAAAGGAAATACCTTATTTTTTATACGTAGCATAACAGACCAATATACAAGGACTCCAATGATAAGGAAAATCTGGACCTGCTTTACAAATTCAGAGTTAAATACAGAAGTTAACTCTTCATTTACTGGGGCATTTAAAAGCCCCCATCATTCCAATTTTGAGGACAATTCTATTTTTTGGGGGCAAAATGCCATTCATTTCTGACCCTGGTTGCTTGTGTCTTCTTGTGGATTTTAGGAAGTTGTGTTATGTTGTATCAGGGTGATATTAAGTAACACGGTAATATGGAATTACCTTTAAACATTTATTTATTTTTAACTTGTTATCTTTCCTATGATGACGTATGTTACCTTGCAGTATGTTGTTCTGCTGATATAAAACACATTTGATAGCAAATTGTAGTCATTATTATTACATGTTTTTGTCCACTTGCCAAATTATGTGTTGATATATTTTCAGTTAATTAAATGCTGTTTGATTAACTTTGCTGTATTATTTCTGTTTGCTGACAGACGAGTGCTGATTTGCATAATGAATGCACTGAGACTCATACTGGAACCTCTGCGTCTGCCCCACTGGCTGCTGGGATATTTGCCCTGGCACTGGAACAAAAGTATGTAACACAGAAACACAAAAATCAACTCTAGGCACCTACAGTGATTTGTTGTTAGACTGATCAGTTAGCCTCAAATGTTGGTGTGTGTACCCCTAGGGGTACTTTGAAGGATTGCAGAGGGTATGAAGATTATTTAAAATAAAATAGTTTTGTTGTGTTGTTATTGGTTATGAACAATTTTATGTACAACAATGAACAGTAATTCCACCTTTATTAAATTAGTTGAATCTGAATACCACCTTCATCAAATTAAGTAGGCTAAATCAGATGTTAACGTTTTTTCCCTACCCAAAATGTTTTGTGCTGGTGAAAAGGGTGCTTGGCTGAAAAAATACAAAAATTGTTCTGTTTCATATGTCCCTAAATTTGACATGATTTCGCTCTCCTTTCCAGCCCGGAGCTGACCTGGAGGGACCTGCAGCACATTGTGGTGTGGACCTCAGAGTTTGACCCCCTGGCCAACAACCCAGGCTGGAAGAGGAACGGCGCGGGGCTAATGGTTAACAGTCGTTTTGGCTTCGGCCTCCTCAATGCCAAGGCCCTGGTGGACCTAGCCGACCCAGCCACCTGGAAACACGTCCCTGAGAAGAAGCAGTGCATCGTCAGAGACGACTCCTTCCAGCCCAGGTACACGTCAGGCCTCCCCAGGGTCAATGTTGTCAGCCATTAGGGCTGCGGCGATTAGTCTAATCATCGATTAGTTGATCAACAGAAAAGTTATGGCTTTTGGCATTTGGCATTTGCTTTTATTTAGGACATTTTCTAGACTCAGTCCACTAGCCACATTGTGTTTATTGACGGAAAAAGAGGGCTATTTATATGCCGCAATGTTGAAATGTTCTAGCCCCAAACAAATCAAAGCAATATAATCATTGTTGTTACCAATGGCACATCTGTTTTCATGTGCATCTAGTACTAGAGCAAAATAATAAGCCCTGGGCAGCTGATGAATGAACTTTGAGGAAAATAACGAAAATTCCGATGTGTTCATTCACCTTGAGGACGACCCTTAAGATTGTAAAAGGTTAACTGCAGCCAACTAGGATCGAATGTTGTACAAGGAAAGCCAGTTAATCCCTCTGTTCCCTTCTTTCACCAGATGTTGCATTGCTGTCCTTTAAGGATTAATAAACACATCCTGCATTCAGCATTAAGATTAAGTGAACAGCTACACTAAAGTGACACTATTATGTTATTTTTTTGGTGTAATTTGGATTATGAGAGTCCGTCAAAGTGATACCGTCTACTGTCAATTCACTTTGCTACCGGTATTGCTCTATCTCAATTTAATCCTGAGGATTTACATTTTTCCATTCGTTTAGTAATATTATCCACTTCCTAACCCCTCATACAAGCTGAGGAGAGAGGGATTAATTTATGACCTTATATTATTAAGTGAATGGCTGCACAGAACAGAAAGTGCATATGTGCTACTGCTTGTTATGCTGGAGAGGTTTTAAATGAAGATATGGTTGAATGGAGCTTTCTGACAACGAATGCTCACGTCATATCATCGTCTGAAACAATACGTTCCCAAGACTTGATGAAAATTAAATATGATCTCTATTGCCAATTTACTGGCTACATTTAATTCCAGGTTATTTTTCCTTCATAACATTCCGATTCAGTAGAGCCTTATTATTCCTTATGGGTAATACCAAGTAAACCAAAGCTAAAATAGAAATGTGTTTTAGTAAAAATAGAACCAAAACCTCATAAAAGTACAAATGTGAGAGGACAAAATCATGCTCATTTAATTGTTTAAAAGAGCTATTGATTTTGGTATATCTTCTTCTTCTGATTGCAAAAATGGTTGCTTTTACTGCTCATGGTCAGTACAGCTACAACCTGCCGAGTCTGCTCTGGGAGGAGAACGAGCAGCACACGTAACGGTACGATGACGTGGACGTGTGATTGTTGTCATGGCACTCATCGTGCCTTGCTATTTTAATATCTCCCTCAGGGCTCTGAAAGCGGCGGGGGAGATCACAATAGAGATTCCCACCAAGGCATGCGCCGGGCAGCCTAACGCGGTCCACTCCCTGGAACACGTGCAGGTGGAGGCCAGCATCGAATACACCAGGAGGGGAGACCTGCACATCACACTCACCTCGCCGTCAGGTCAGAGGAAGACACACACCTGCACTTCAATCCATCCATCCATCAAACTTTATTTATAGAGTGCCAGAACTGCAATACAAAGGTGCAACACAGCATGTCTTCGAACAGTAAACAGTAAAACTCTGATACATTTAAGAGATATAATTATACTAAGGTTACATATGAAGTGATTAGAAGAAAGCTAAACTAAAACGGTATGTTTCAAGATTTTGTTAAAAAAAACAACTTCTTGACGAATTGTGATGCTCTCAGTTCCTCTGGCACAGAACAGTCTGCCAAACGTTAAATCATACATTCATGCATGCACACGTTCATGCCTTCATGCATAGCTGCCACATTGAATCATTGCCTCTCCAATGAAGTTATGATCGTGTGTGTGCTTGTGTGTGTGTGTGTGTGTGTGTGTGTGTGTGTGTGTGTGTGTGTGTTTTTCATGCATTTTAACACGTATTTGTCCCTTCAGGCACCACCACGGTGCTGCTAGCGGAGAGAGAAAGAGACACATCCTCCAAAGGCTTCCGGAACTGGGACTTCATGTCCGTCCACACCTGGGGAGAGGACCCTGCAGGGACCTGGACCCTGAAGATCACGGACACTGTGAGTTACGCTCCTGCTCACCACAGCCATCCATCAGTGGCCATATGTCATCAAGTCAAGTCCCCTCATCCCAGTTACAGTCTGAAAGTGCTTCATAGGCCACATGATACAACACCCCTAAAGAGATTTTGGGAAATGGTCCCCCAAAATCCAAGGGATTGAGAAGGAACCCAGAAGAGGGATCCCTCCTTTCCAGGGATGGTTATGAATACAATAGGTGCCAATGGTTGTGTATTGAAGAAAGCTTAACTAATTACTATTATTGAAGGTGCCCATCGTCTGGCCTGTTGAATCAGCTTCTTAGCTGTGGCCTTGCGTGGCTTCCTTTGATTGCTGCTGCTGAACCGCAATACGTTTTCCCTTTCTTACAGTCCGGCCGTATGGAGAACGAGGGTCGGATCCTGAGCTGGAAGCTGATCCTCCACGGGACGTCGGAGAAGCCAGAGCACATGAAGACGCCCAGGGTGTACGTGCCCTACAACGCTGTGCAGAACGACCGCCGCGGGGTGGAGCACATGGACACCATGATGGAGGTGAGCGAGGGTGTGGTAGGAGGAGGAGTAGAGGGATGTACACACAGCGAAGTCACGATTGCTTTACCCTGCTACATATTCCCTCAATCTCATTTACGATAGACCCCAATCAAATGTAATGGATGTAATACCCAAGCCTCCGCAGAACAAATAATGGCAAATAATGCTTTGACAAAATATAGTGTTACAAAATTTTAAAAAATATAGTGTTACAAATCTGCATTGGAGCTTCTGATAAGAACACCCCCTCAATAATGCTGATATACTTTTTACAACATACTATTTGATATAAATTTGTCATCAGAATGACAATGTTCCCTTGACAGAGATCCACGAATGAAAAGTTGAGGAACATGAATCATGGTTCTTAATTAGAGACCAATTTACTCATCATTGTCATTGTCCATCATAAACTCATCCTGTCCGTATTATGTGTGTCATTCAGGAGCCCACTCAGGCCCACCCTCCACAGAAGGCCCCAGATGCTCCGGCCTCTGCAGTAGCCACGCTGCTCCAAAACGAGTCCTCCAGGGACCCTGCGTCATCCCCTTACTCCCCCACCCTGGCCCTGCTGCGTCTCCTGCAGACGGCCTTCAACAGGCAGAGCCCAGCCTCCCAGCCCCGTTCCCCAGCCAGGAAGCAGCAGCAGCAGCAGCAACAGCATCCTGACAATGTCCTCCCAGCAGCCCCAGCCACCCGTCTCCCACCACAGCAGCTGTACCAGGCCCTGGACAGGATCAACAAGTATCAGGGCAGAGAGGACAGCCTCTACAGTGACTACAGCGACAGGTTCTACAGCTCCAAGCCGTACAGGCATAGGGATGACCGCTTGCTGCAGGCCATGCTGGACATGATCTCCGATGACAGCCAGTGAAGAACTGGGCAAGGTAGGGGAGAGAAGGGGGGGAGAGGAGAGGAGAGACAGGGAGGACAGGAGAGACAGAGAGAGGAGAGGATGAGAGAGAGAGGAAGTGAGAGATGAATGTACATGAAGAAAAGGGTAGGAGAGAATGAGAGGGGAGGAGAGAGAGCGAGGAAAGTAATAGGGCAGTAAGATGAGCTAAAAGGAAGCAAGGGGGGTGCATTCTTTCAGTTCATATAATTTCCTCAAAGCTGTATTTCTGATATACTATTACCACAAATTCAGGCATGCCAAGCAAGGTTTCATACACTTCAGTTCTCCTTATGTGATTTGAATCATATATATATTATGTTCTCTAAGTATACCTCAACGATTACAACTTCTGCTCCACATATACGTTTCGATACCTGATAGCTTGAAAACAAACATCTTCTGATAGAGGAGCGTGATGTGGTTCAGAGGACCAGTCTCTCTTCTCTTCATGGCCGGGGGAAAGCATGTCATCTTTAGGATCCATGTTTCTTGTCAATCATTGGGATCATTTAGTTTGGACAATAAGACCATGATTGTAATTTGTTTTGGAGGACACTTTAAATTATAAAACATCTCCCTTTAAACACAAAGCATCATGAGGTTTAATTCATGGGTGATGTCATACTGCCATACAAACCCTAACTATCTAGTATAATGCGGTCACATCTCACTGTATGAGTCATGATAGATTAAGAGTAATTTCCAAACAAAATTGTAAATTGCAATCAACTACTTTTTTTCCTTTACTCCGTTTTTCTCAGGGGAGGCAAATAAAGTTTTAACGTGTTATGTCTTCTCCGGAGTATTGAAAAATATATGTTTATGAATGTTTAGAACCTATAAGAGCATGCAGATATGACACGTCAGTTGCACCAACATACTATGACACTTGATTACGTTTTGAAAACCATTGGTCATTTGGTGTTTTGCTAATGAGTTGGAAAGAACTAGTTGGAAGGTTTCTCAGTTCACCACTACTGGAAGGACTCTCCTACTTCTTGTGCAATCTTATTTATTTTGTATGAGTACAATGCTGCATTCAAATAAATATTTTTCTAGAGATTCCTCATAATTTATGAGAGTAAAATATATATATACAACCGTATGAACCCTTGCTCAGTTTATTTTATGTTACATTAGTGTAGTGTTCTCAAGTTAATTTGTGTCGAGATTATGAATAGCACTCATTGATACTTATAAACACTGCCAAACATTTGCTTGTCAAAAGGCTTCGGTCAATTTTGGTGACCATGCAAAAGATGTTATTTGCTCACATACAAGCTAAACAATGCCACCAATTCAACACCTTAGCATTAACATGCACAAGTAAACTGTCTGGTATTTATTTTTTGGTATTATAAAGTAAAAACCTATCAGAGTTCAGTCTTTGTGGAAGTGACCAGCAACGCGGTAGAATGGGGGCTCTGCGTTGACACCTTCAAGCACTTTGATCTTCTCATATCGCCTTAACAATGCTGTGATGACCTCACCTATTTCTTTTCATGGTTGTAATTCATTCATCCATAGTACAATCAAAGTGTTTTCTTCTGAATCGATGAAGCCTGTATGCAGAGTACCAATCCTACAGTTGATTTAGATTTAGATTTAAAAACAGTTTTGGTAATGGTTTGGGATTTTCCTACCTGGTGACTTGCCCTGCTTCTCTTGCCCTGCGCCAACAAGGTGACGATGAAGATGTTTGGAAAAAATAGTTTACATTTGCCTTGTAATTTAACCATCCTATAGAGTAGCCGGTGCTGTTTTTGAGTTTTAATCAACGCTTCTGTCCAAATTTGTTTACTCAAGACAAACGTTGCAATGTATGTATGGATGTACAAAAAAATTTTATTGTAATAAACTGCAAAGTGACTTCTTGAGTTGGTTTGAGTTTTTTGGTTGCTGTTTTGAAATTATATCTCTAGGCAAAATCATTTTTCAATTTTATTCAACCAATTCAAATATCCAACCAGCTATAGAAGTAGGAACCAACATTCCTACTTCTTTAGAAAAACATAAATACATATAGGCCTACGAATTAATCTGAGGGAAAATTATGTATTTTCAAGTGAAATACACTCCCCTAGTGGAAAACATGGTAAGTGCATCATAGAGGAAAAAGTAAGCCAATCGTGTCTTTCTCCGTAGAATTTGTATACCCCATTTAAGTACCAAAGTTGTGTACTGTATTAATGGTCTGCCTGTTAAATGCATGTTTATTCTGCAAGACATATCTACGTTGCTACTGACTTGGATGTAGTCTTCGCCTAGTTAAAAACGTGGACTGAGATATATAGTTATACTACAGAAATAGCCCAATAGGATATTTTCCGTTAGTTTTTGTTTTTTCCTCAGCTTGTCTAACTGATTCCATTTGCACATATTCCCCACATCTGGTGTATTGGTCTAGAGGCGATGCTCCAGTAGAAAGGATTGTTGCACGTCTTCAAGCGGAAGACGTTGCGGAGTTACTCATGTTAACGTTAAAAAAAATACATAAACAAGACAGGCAGAAGGAACGGAGAGGAGTTGTTTAGGGGGCTTAAGTGTGATTTCAAAAACCGACTAGGCCTACATGTCAGAGGATGGCACTCTTCATGTTTAGCAAATGTCGCTCAGGTCAGTACGGTCGCTCCGCCTCTTTTCCCTTTCTCTCTACTGGTTTGTACTTGTACTATTGATTAATCTGGGCTGATCGGTCTTCATTCAATAGTTTACTTTGGCCTTAACGATGCTTTCAGTAGAGAAGAGAGAGGAAATGTGGGGTTATTAGTAACATTCTTGGTCAAAAATGTTGTATCTGATCTTTCAGTCGAATATGGCCGGTGGAAAACTTGACACATCGGCATAATTTGATTGGGCCGTTATCAAGCTATATTGCGCTTCGATGCTTAGCTACATACGTGTGTGTGTGTGTGTGTGTGTGTGTGTGTGTGTGTGTGTGTGTGTGTGTGTGTGTGTGTGTGTGTGTGTGT
>JAOPJO010000025.1:11012906-11033883 GCA_027123675.1 Molva macrophthalma | reverse complement strand
ACCAGAGAGGCCACCGCTGTCTCTAGCAATGAGTGCAAGGGGGGGGGGGGCCCGCCCCCGCGCGGCGGGGGGGGGGGGGGGCCCCCCCGAACTAATGTACAACACAGGCAAAACAATGATCCACACGAAGCACTGAAGCGTCCAGGGGTTTGGGTGCGTGTGGGTGGGGGTTGGGAAGCACACAAGTAATTTACAAATCGGATGCAAAGCCGCTCTCGGTCCTCCCTTTACTGTTAATGTGTATCAGGCGGACAGCGCATCATATCATTGAGAAAATAACTAGCAGTTATTTGAAGAATGGAAGAACTGTACCATAGGATAGGCTCTACCATTTTTGTCATTTTGGTTACACTTCACAGCATTTGTATTATAATTGATAATAACAGCACAAATTATAATAAGTAATATGATAATAAATTAATAATTAGAATTATTGCATTATTATGGCATTGCTATTGTATTATTATATGAATATATTCGGGGGAAACCGCGTGTATCAAGATACATTTGAATGAGATAGGCCGTTATCTTAAAGCAACTTACATTGTGGGGTTTTCGCTCTGCTCTATGCCGTGGAGCACGTTCTCCACGGTGCGTTTTCACATGAGTCTGCAGTCAAAGGCTTTACCGCAATGAGTCGCGGTTCCGCTTGCTTTTTTAATCCCTCTCATCTGTGGCATGTGCTCGTTGAATCACGGCTGGAGAGTTGCGCAGCTCACTCGCATGTGTGCCTCTCTTTCGATCATTAAAGCGAACCTTTTCAGAAGAAAAAATACGTCCTGACCGCAGATGCGCACCGGACCGCCGCCTGGCGAGTCTGTCCACAGCGCTTCGGTTCAGCCAGTTAACATCAGGCAGGCAATATGCTACAGAGAAACAAGTTGTCATTCGGTTAAAGAAAACGACGCTTAACGGAATATCCTTGCACCTCGATGTCCCAGTCCATGCCAACGATTATTCCGGAGAAGACAGACACCCCCCCACCCCCCCCTGGAAAGCAAGTATTTCTGTCAAAGTGAAATAAGTAATAATAATCAGGCTTGGAGAGCGAGGCAGCGAGGGAGAAATGGGACTGAGAGACAGACAGAGCAACCTACCGAAGAGAGTGCTCGCGCCTGACTCAGCACATACACACATAGACACACACGCACGAACACTGACAAACACACACACACACACGCTTTGCCCGTTAAAGTGACATCGGGAAAACTACGTTATTGTACCCCTTTAGAGTGACTCGAGGGATTTTCCAACTCGTTTTCGACATCGAATAAATCCAACTATTTACAGCGCCATACAAATGTAGCCAATTGAAGTAAACTGCTTGTCATTGTTTGTTGGTTCGGAATAACAGGGACTGGACTGACTGCTTGTTGTAAATTAGACGAACTGCCTGACAATGGACAAAAGGAGATCTCTGATGCCATGTTGCAATGGGCATTCACACGATAATTCAGGCCTATGCCCTACTGCACAGTAATTACAGAGAAGTGAAGAACCAGTTTGAATATGTTGATCATTTAGTATATGGGGTCAAACAATAGTTGTGCTTGATTTCCCATGAAGTAATTTATAAGCCTGTATTCAATTATTTCTTGAAAGGTCAGTGTACCTACTTGGCTTGCAGACCATGTATGATTTGAGGGAATGGCATGGGGTTGTGCTTTAAATGTCTGTTCAGAGACCTGCACGTCCCTTTACTGCCATGAATTATGAAAGACACACACAGTCATCTGGCCAAATGGGCCGTCAACAGCTGTTTGGGTTGCGCTATCTTACATGCTGCGGCCATAATGGAAATATATGAACACAGGTGCAAGCAGTGTTCAGCAATACTCCACCCGCTGTTGTGTCTACTCGCTGACCCCCTTCGTTTGACTTCATGCAAAACGACCATCTGGTGATTTTTCTATCTCATCCATTCACAGGTTTGTTTGTCCTGCAAGTCAACTTTGTTATTCTTAATGTTCCTCATTCAGCCCTAGGTCTTGTGCGTGTGTGTGCATAGTATTTCACATGTCACATGGTTTGTCTGTGGGTCAGAGAATGGCAGAGAAAAGCACAGTACATGCCTCATGAACAGGGCATAAGTAGGCCTCCACAGGCCTTTTGCAGCCCATGGTCACTCGAGAGCCAACACACAATCTCTGCTTTTTGCCAGCTCATCGATAAGTCAAATTATTTTACAAGATGGTCCAATTTTCTTTACTTTCATCAAATGACAAGGAGACTTCTATGGATGTGTGGATTGTGAGTATCTTAGACATTATTATTGATGGTGAGGGAAATGCATTGTGCATGAGGGATATTGGTATTCATCTGGCTGCAGTAGTGCATCCATATCCCATGCCTTTATCATCCCTGAGACTCCTAGACGTTTTCAACTGCAAATCTCTTAAGCAGAACAGAACATTTTACTGGGAAAAGACACAGGTCAACATTCACTTAATTTATTAATGAATAAACAATGTCCACTATGATAAAATCCCAGATCTACAGCATCACTATCAAGTAGGGATGAACCGATATGGAATGTCTTGGCCAATTCGATACTCAGAAGCTACTAAAGGCACCTAATGATATTGATTATTTTTCCATCATGAGCACTATTGATTATTTTTCAGTACAAACGCAGCTGCATGGGAGGACATAGAAAATAGATTAAACAGTTTTTCTTTCCTGCAATATTAATTAGTTAATATCAGCCAGTAATGTCAACCATTTTCATACCATCTACAGATACCGATACAAACATTACAAACATCGGTATAGCCGATATATTGGTTCCTCCCTACTATCAAGATGTCTTCTTCTGTAAGGCTTTTGATGCTTTGGCATCTTCTGCGGCCTTGATTTTGTCCCGCTCCACCTTGCCCTTCTCTCCCTGGAAGAAGTCAGACTCCCTCCTTTGGGGGTCTTCCGACAGCTTGACGTAGACCTCCCCGTTGGCCTCAGTGACGGGGTGGATTCTCTGCTTCGGGCCCTTAGAGAGCCACCTGACAACAGGGGACTTCTCCTTGGGGTCGGTGTCCTTGTATAACCCCTCCCCTTCGGCCAACGTAATCTTGTACTTGTGGTTTGGACATATTATGCAAAGTTTGCCACCCAATTCCTGCAAGAAGGTTACAACTTTGAAAACAAACAAATAAACAACATCCTCCATAATGAAATTCTCTTTCAAAAAGTATTTTCCCTGGGGACTGAATTGTGTTAGGGCTTTACATTTCTAACTGGGGCATACAAAGAAATGTTACTTTATAAACAAGTTAAACAACTTTAACTTTTAAGGTTTTTCTGAAGTTATATTGTAAATGAGTTTAGTTTAAAATGTCCACTGGATAGATTAAAAACAAAAAAGAGTTTACACAAATCTATTGGAACTCTTACCTCGATGTCCCCATTCTGCAGCAGTCCTGATGCATCTGTTTGAAGGGGGACACAATAATCAGTGTATTGCGGAGTAAGCAAACCATTCTTGAGGATCTTAACATTTTGTTGACTGGACGCACCTTATGACTGTGGGGCACACCCGGCCATAGATAACAAGGTATATCAGGTAATCAGTGATAAACAACAAGATCATATATGAAGCCATGGTATTTTTGATGTTTGTAAGGTACAAACATCAGGTAAAGGTTGTGGTCATTTTAGGTTGTGGTAAATCATGATTAGGTTTGGGATTGTGGGATTATAAATGACAAGTTATAAGAATGAATGAGGACAATTAATTAATTACACTGTCCACTTCACTCTCCCCCATCTACAACTACAGTCTAC
The DNA here is from genome assembly GCA_027123675.1 of Molva macrophthalma. NCBI lineage: Eukaryota > Metazoa > Chordata > Actinopteri > Gadiformes > Lotidae > Molva > Molva macrophthalma. Next base: position 11,030,106 of record JAOPJO010000025.1, on the reverse strand, counting down.
AACTAAAAGTAGATGAGCCTTATCTTTTTCAAATGTGGTTTAAAATGTTACTCACGATAACAGTAAGAGTCCATAGCATAGAAAGTTCCCTGGTGGTAGATGACCAACACATCTCTTCCCTCTAGTGTTCTGATGGAGCGTTTGGCTTCAATCAACTCCTCTCTCGTCCCCACAAAGTGAGCTTCTCCTCTGGCATCGTTCTTCCCTTCCATGGCACAAGACAATCCTCCAAAACACAGGCAGCATTAAAAAATTAAAATTAAAAAAATAATAAAAAAAATAAAAATATATATATTATTATTATAAATGTGTTATATTATTTCAAAACACTGCTAGAGCACAACTTTTCTTTCTTAAAGGTATCCAAGGTTTGCCTATTTTCAGGCTCAGTGATAATATTGCATACATTTATCCTTGTCTCAAGTTCTGTGTACCGACAGAGAAACCATTCGTTATCATCTTAACATAGTGTGACAGAGGCGATGCCAGGAGATACGGCTGTATATCTGTCCGCTTTTCCAACATAAGTATTGGGCTTCTAGTGACGACAATATCAGAGCAAACTATGCATAAAAATAACGTGACATTAAATCAAAAATATCTCAATGCTGTAAACAGTAACCGTATCTGTAATGTATATAAACATATACATACCACAGTGGTATGAACCAGAAAGATAAATTACTTTTTGATTGAGCAATGCAATCCTAGCAGCAGGAACCACATTTGGAGTAGCCTCAAGCAAAACTAGAGAGTAACATACTATATAAGATCTACTCCAGAAATGTAAGAGCTCAAGCAACTATGCAACTATGTAGGGAGTCAAGCTACTGTATAATAATGGTCTTATTTCAAGAGGCTATCATTCACCCAGATCCTCCTTCCCCAGACACTTACTTGTCCAGTATTATAGAATTGTAATACCAATTTCTTTTCTCTCTAAATTATGTTCTTCATCTAGCTGCGTGAATAATTTCAATAAATTACGTTTTCAAAAGTTTTGTTTCTTTACCTTGGCACTGTTTCCTGACCAAAGCCCAACAACACTGACAGCTTTTGGGGAAGGAGGCCAGCCTGAGTTCATCGTTATCTGTAAACCCCAGGCAGGTATACGTTGATCACTCTGGGTAAACTCCTTATCACTGTCTCCCAGAGGCTCGCAAACAGTCTAGCAAAAAGGAGTGTATTCGTCATAATTCAACATTTTATACAGTCTATGGATTTAACACATGCATCACGTAAATGCATTTCTTTGTGCTTTCAATTTGTTATCAACACACATAAATGGTCATAGTTCTCATCCTTATTCAATACAATTCCTATAATGCTATTAATACCATACTATACTATGCCATACAATTATGTTGCAATAGAAAAGTGGACCCAATATTTTAGTTTGCGTTGAAAGCCGGAATTATTTCTCGGTTACCCACTAGTTTCCTCCAACCAATCAGCTTTGGGAGGCTGACTGACAGTTGTCGTTAACACGATTTCATAGCATAAACCGCAGTCCAAAAAAAGCCATATCAAAGTAAATCATTGTAAGTTACAAACCTTTGTATAATATTAACATACTTTATACAAATAATAGGCGATGCATTATAAAAGTAGGGTTATGTATTTGCGTCATTCAAGCACGATCCTCTGTTAACAATACACTGGTGTCTTCTGAATCCATGTGCCTGTATTCATCTGACTTCTTAGGCTGTTTGCTGTATTTGAGGAGTTAACATTTAGTCGGATCAGATCAGTCTCTTTGGGAGTATTCTTTTCGTATACCTATTGTTTCATAATACAACACTACGGGACAATACTCCTAAAAAACTCTTCGAAATACACGTGTACTAGTCCTACATTTTTTGATAAATGACTCCAGTATTTACTTTTTGTCGGATAAAGTATTGGTACACACAGTATGGTCATATAGACATATTGACGGAAGCTTTTATTTTCTACCAGGATGGCGGCAGTGCGAGCATGTGGCTTCATAGTGTTCCGTCGCTTAGCCAAGTCTACACCTCCTCCAAATAACATTGAGTACCTTCTCTTGCAAACCTCCTACGGAGAACACCACTGGACCCCACCTAAAGGTATAATAGATTTACAGTTTAGGCCTATGTGGAATGATCAAACCATACCACTATCAACTATACAACTAACAACCATCACTCCAACCGTCTTTTATCTCTGATATGGCCAGGTCACGTAGACCCAGGGGAGGATGACCTCACCACAGCCCTGAGGGAGACCCAGGAGGAGGCAGGCCTAGGGTCCGAGCATCTTCGGGTGGTCGAAGACTTTGTAAAGGAACTCTGCTACGAGGTGCGGGGGAGACCTAAGGAGGTGTTGTACTGGCTGGCCGAGCTGAGAGACCCAGAGGCGGCCGTTACTCTGTCTGAAGAGCACCAGGACTACCGCTGGGCCCCTCTGGAAGAGGCCTGCTCCTTGGCACAGTACAAAGACCTTCAGGACACCTTGAAGGCAGCACAGAAACACCTTACCTAGAGACACTGCAGAACATTTTCAGAGAGCCTATGCAGAGAGTCAGATTATGAACTGGGATCTCAGGCTTGTTTGTACTGGAGTTTCCAGTATAACTTGAATAATGAATGTTTGACTTAATAGGCATCAGTCTGATCAGAAGCAAACATGAGAATATGATTCATGTGCCAGTCCTATTATATAAATGATGCTATTGTGGGCTCTGGTTTCAGTTTGTATCAATTGGTTGAGGAAGTACAACTATTTGCATATACAAACATTCTTCACACTATCTAACAAGTGTTAGAATGGTCCTTTTTACATTTAGTTGCAGTTAACATACAACACAATATAGTTACTGACTGGACAATACTAGCCTTGTGAGACCAGATAAGATATTTAGTTAAGATATTGTCTTTTGCGTTTCGCAATGAACATTGCGAAATGATCTGCAGAAAGAAACAGAATGTGAAATTGCAACATCTGGATGGTCTCACGAGGCTAGTACAATTCCCTCATTGAAAATGTAATGATGAGGGAATTGTAATGCTGTTGAGCAACAGATATGTTGCTTAACAGTCACACATTTCTGCAATAATTTGTCTACTCACAAGTAAATAAATTATTTTAATTAGTATTTGTTCTGTGATAGTTTTGGGAGCAGTGCCTGATGCTGCTAGTACATTTCCATCCCTTTAATTAGTCACTGGGCTTCTTCGGAAGGACAAGCCATCAAGGAGGAGCAATAACTCAATTACAGAGATAGGAGACACACATTTTAGCAAAAAATAGCCCTAGTGGGAGTCTGTTTCTCTCCCCGACTGTGTCGACACCATTTTGTCTGCCATATTTCTGTATTTGCAATTTGTAAAATGACTTTTAATGGATTGAAGCAGTTTCTATTTAAATTTACACAAATAGCTACATAATGACAAACAAGGTGAAAACCGATTACAAAGTACTCCAATGACAAACTATTTTATTTGGATAAATTGCCAACATTTCACAATAATTGTATGCTGTATGTTTCTTTTGCAATAGTTCCCCCCTTTATCAAGCCAAAACCCCTCAATGCATTGTCAATTTCCAATGGCATGTCAGTCAAATGCTGACGCTAAAATCACAAACAAAACCCCAACAATGTAGTTCATACGATATAAATCTCATGTGACATTTGTATCCTCGCAAACAAAACATAATGAAGCATCAGACTATCAAACAAGGCCAAGTGAACACATAAGATTGTGGGTGCCTCCATCAGTTCTCAGTCCAATAAGTGTGTAGCCTTCATCCTCAAAAGGGCACAAAGTTAGGGCGCAGAAAACACATGCTCCAAATACACACTCATGGATGGAAAGAACTAAGTGAATCCACCTTTGACCTACCTCAAAAATGGATATATATATTTTCCATATATTTCTCAAATGTTTTTTTCAAATAGATACTAGTGTGCGTGTAGTGGGCGTGTTTGCGTGTGTGGGGTGTTGGGAACCTTTTCATAGTCTCTACATTCTAAGGAAACAAAAACAAACAAAAAAGGCAACAAACAAGTTACAAAAAAGGGTGACTTCTAAGATATAACATTTCCTCTTTTTATCAGCTATGTCAAAGACCAGCCCTAAAGAGGAACTACTGCTGGTTCTACTCTCTGAATAAAACATGAAAATGGGTTGTGAAAATGTATTCTCTTAATGCTCATCAGTCCTCCCATGAATTGACATCAGTCTTCTGCTCTTGGGCGAGGAGGAGATCCATAGCATGCAGCCAATCCCTGTAATGTGAATGACCACTAGATCCACGACTGCCCCAGTTTGGTGAGCAGGCGTTCCTTCCTCATTCACCTTAGTGTCCCAAATGCGGTGAGCAATATGGAATATAAAGCATTTTGTTTCACAGTCAAGAGTCACAAGTTCCATTTTTTTTCCAGGAGAACAAGGAGAAAACCTTCTACATGCATCAATCCCTCCATAGCACTTGAAAGTTTGTCGATCTTTGTCGACCGACTGGTTTTCCTTGGCAGTAAGTCCATCCATGTGTGTATGCGTGTGTGTGTGTGTAATAAAAAGGTACGCCAGGTCCTTGGTTCTGCAAAATGGGATGACTAAAATCAAAAAGTTCAAAAAAAGAAGCATCAAGCAGGATAACTTAAAAACAGAGCATGGCTTTCATTGTTAGGATAATTCCTTTAACATAATTAGTCACATTGTGATTCTCAATTCAGGCTGAAGAGAGATTTCAACTAAACCAGTCAAATCCACGCCCAGTGCAGGCCGCCACAAACGGTTACAAAACACAGGCTATGAAGGATTTGTCCAGTTATCAAACTGGACAAACCATTGGGGTTAATTCAGCCAACTCTAATGTGACAAGATGTTCAACCAGTTGAAGAAGAGGCAGAGTGGAGAAAGGCATGAGTAAAAGTCAAATAATAGAAGGTGCACACACACACACACACAAAAACAATGGGTACTTTTGTTCAAATTGATTGCAATGAAATGGTTGAATGTTGGTTGAATGTTAGTTTCTGTCACTCAACATACGTTGTTCTTTCTTATTTGGGGTAACTGTGTTGGCTTCATTTAAGCACTGAAGCACAAAAAGTAACAATATTTTGGGACGTGAATGGAATTGAAAAGTTCACTGAGTGCAAAGTTTTGTTAAATGTCCCGATTTTTGACTCGCCAAGAACCAAAAACAAAATGTCTCTATTCTGGACCGTGAGTAACTCAGTCTACACTTATCGGTGGTGGGATATATATATATATTTCTCTACATGAATCCCTGTCCTCTAACAACTCCCATGGAGACAAAAGTAAAAAGAAAATGAAGGTGAGGAGGCGTATTATTTTTTACTTTGACTTATTCCTCTCCTGGCATAGAGTCTGCAGAGGCCCTGAGGTTTAAGAGGCAGAGACGTGAGGTTTGGTACACCTGGGATACTCCATCCTGTGTCAGGAGAGCTCACCGTCATGTTCTTCACATTTGTCCTTCCTCATATCTTCTTTTCCTTATGAGACCGTGAAGTAGGAGATGTAGTGGTGACTACAAGGGACTGGTCCAGATGTGTGTTGTGTGAAGGTACGTTATTGTTTGCAGGATTGAGTAGATTGCATCGAATTTGGGACAGACAGACAAATTAGCTATGTTGAAGAGGCACACAAAATGACTGACCGACCGACTGACGACGAGGGAAGGAGATCCGAAAGACAGGACAGATACAGAATGAGTTAGCCAGCCGTTAAGAGGGTCAAGCAACAAACGTTACCTTATTCAGACTTCTGAAGAACATAAACACATTCAATCAGAACCAGTCACACACACAGACTGAAACACACAAAGACAAGTACACTCACTCAAAACCATTCACTCACACACACGCACACACACACACACACACACAAATTCACTCACAATCAGAACCATACATACCTTAAACACTCACACAGACACACTTCAATTTCAAAAGAAATTAAAAAATGGAGGCGGGGTTGCAGCACGACCAAGAGACCAGTCGGGTCATCATGAGTCCTCGTTGCCGGAGTCGTCCTGGTTGTCATAGCGACGGGTGGACGTGCCGCTGCCCCCGGTGGTGCTGGCCTCTCCGCCGGACTCCATCTCACTCTCGTCCTCGTCATCGTCCTCTTCCTCCATGTCGTCATCGTAGAGGTCGTCGTAGAGCAGGTCCGAGCTGCTGTCCTGGGATGGGACCCTGGTCTGCACACAGTACTCCGCCAGGGTGGTGGGCACCTTCACCCCGTCGCGCTCCGCCTCTGCTGCCGTGGACAGCACCTGCTTCCTGCCGGGCCGAGGAGGGAGAGGTTGTTGATCACATTTGACTCACATTTTGCAGCTTCACGTATATACTCAGTTTACACGTACACTCCAGTAGTGATCATGTCACGGTATTCCTCTTTGTCTTATTTATGAGGACTTGAGTATACTAGCCAACTATCAGGTGGGTTGACTGAAGATGCCGCAAAGCCAACATAACCAGCTTGCATTGTTATATTCGATTGATGACACAAACATTCCTACCTAGCCCCAGTATTTCCCAGTGGTATCATTTCATCATGAAATATAAAAGATGTTTAGGCCAAATACTAAATCAATGATGAGGAAATTACTCCTATAGCAGGGTACTTCAGATTATTTAACATTATCAAGATCAGAGCATTTACAGATTCGTATTGAGAGTTGTATTCTCCTCCAAGCTAATGTTACTCAAATGAACTGCGGTCACATGGATATATGTAATTAGTAGGACTGACATATCATAAATAAGTAAAGATATGAATTCCTTCTTTGCAAGTCGTTTCAGTGTTTAATTTCATGTTGCTCAGTGTCTAGATCTGTATTCCCTGATGGTGTATTACCTGATAATTTCAGCATATTCCTTATCCTTGCCCTTGCTGTCCCGCCACTTACGAAACATGACGGACGCGTCCACGTTGGCAGGGGAGAAAGTATTGGGCTCATTGAGCAAGGAAATTACACTTAGTAAAATGGTCCTGCAGATAAGAACAAACACAATGACTTCAGAAAATGTGCCTTGTTTAAGGCAAGGTTTCATTTAAAATAATTCTAGGTGGACCTCTTTTCCTATAAAAAATAAAATACTAAATGCATACAATACTAAAGAGCAGCGAACACCATTTGGAATTTGAATTACATTCAGCCAGCCATTATGACAGAAAGAGTAATCAAAAGGTTGTATATCTTCACTTTGGACCACATGACATCCACAAGGGGCACAGAGGTAACGGTGATTAGATGTGAGATGTTATTACCTGACGTTCTGAGTGGGATTCCATCTTTCTGAAGGAAGTTCTCCACTCTGAGGGTCGTCCACAGGAGGATGCAAGATGGATATGCAAACGTCCCCATTCTGGAGAGACCAACCAGGACTCACAGTCAGATAAGCTCACAGAAAATATTGCCTTACACAAATCATTAAATCTAACAACAAAAAATTGTTGTTTGGTAGTATCATTTCAAAAATAAAGCTACTGTGAAAGTGATGTTGAAACAGTTAAACGATTTCAACTTGACAATGCAGAAACCAAAATGATATCAAGAACTGAAGATAAAATAATGACACAAATTAAAAACAAATATGAAATGCTATACTTGGTTTCATGAGGTATATGAAAAAATGAATTGCATGTTCAAAAAGGTGTCCAACCCATAAGACTGTTAGAGTTTATATGATTGTTACACCTCGTAGATGTTGGGATGCCACATCTTGGTGAGGAAGCGGAAGGTTGGCGGGGAGTATGGATAATCGATCGGGAACTTGATGTGGGCCTGAAAGGAATCCGACAAAGGTAGATACATCATAGATTACTATTCTATTTAAATGTGACCATGGCAATATTACTTGTGGATGCAACTTTTCATTGTCGATCAATTGACAAAGGTTTTTTCTAAATCTATAAATTCTATCACGTTAATAATGGCAAATGCCCATGACTATCCGAACATTACCATGGTCACAACTGATTGTCCTTACATTTGCTTGGTTTGTCTAACATGCAGCTGTGTCAAACAAAAATGAATTCATTATTTTCTAGGGTGAACCCTAACCCTAACCGTCTGAAGGGACCAAATATTTGCATTTCTAAAGCTGAAGCCAGTTTGGTTGATGAATGACTACCGACGATAACTATATTTTGATGATGTTCTATCAATGGATTAATAGACCAATTGTTTAATCACTACATTAAGGTTTACGTTTTTTTAAACATTAAGGTTTTAATCAATACATTACTACATTCATTTAATCTGCTAGAACAAGCTCAATCCTTTTTGGCCTTGTACGTAATTGTGTTTGACAAATACATATACAAATCGATTTGCATGAACAATCAAGTGACACAGTTCAGTTAATGAAATAAACAAGCCAATGTTGGGTGCCACAATAAAACATTGGCATTAGGGAGTAGGTAGAACGAGGGAGCTGATTGTTCAATTCTACAAGCCAAACTGAGCAATGTTATACAGAAACATGTGTCTTCTCAAATGTAATAAACTATTCACAAACAGATATGCTGACACAAAGCATTGTAACAATTGTTGCTCATGCACAGTATGACCACCTTGCTCACTTCTCTTAGGCCTACTTTTGCTTAAAGTAGAAAACATCCAATGAAAATGACTACACATTGCCACAGGCTTTTATACCTCTGGATATAACCATCTGCCAAATCACTGAATGTAAATTTAAATCAATGTTTTCTCGAGTTCATTCGGTTTGGCTCACCTTAAAGTATCCTCCCTCATATAGTGTGTTTGGTGGACCAAAGATGGCTACCTCCCAGTTGTACAGGTCAGATTCTTCCACCAGTGTGATGCGGAATCCCTCCACTGGCTGCTCCTGAAGAGACTTCAACTCCATCATCAGGGCCTTCTGGGAGCTTGGGGTTGTCTGGTGGGCCATTCTTATCCCACTTCTCACACAAATAAGAACGTTTGAAGAGAAAATAAATAAATGTAATCCTTTTCAGATCTGATTCTTATACAAAATTAGTGTTTTACATCAAAGTGTTCAGTTAAACATAAGGGGGGTGCATTCGCAAACAATGTAAACAGGGACTACAATTATTATAGAACATTTGAGGTACATACAAGCTCAATTAATAACAGCACGTATTCTTAACTGACATAACCATTGAATATGCAAGACAAAATGGCTATGCTATGTCAGTGGCTTAGTATGTAATTTAGGGCCTTATGGGGAAAGGCGAAGTTATTGAGCAATGATTACCTGACGTCTTGCTCTTTGATAAGTATTCGTTTCGTTACAGTGGACAACTTGAAGCAAAACTACTTTCGGTCCATAGTATTACTTAATCTTGGAAAACGGCAGCGGCAGCTAATAGTGGATTTTCTGTAATGGACTGTGGCTAACGTTAGTCCTCGTGTTGTTTCCAAAATTCTTTGTGTGCCAATGTTGACAAATGACATGGAGCTAACACCAATGTAAATCAAGATATTACGTTCATCATTATTGGAATCAACAGTGGAGGCTTGCTCTGCTTGACATTTTCGTCCTGTTGGTTCGGATCGGAAAAGCGCTCAGCTGATCCCTGCTTGTTTATGTTTGTTTATCTGCTCTCTGGCAGTCTCAACTTCTCCCCACGTCAGCTAAACCCTACCGAGGAACTTCGTTAAAATGGAAGATTTTGTTCTGGCTGTTATCATCCCTTCCAGCACATCGATCGTGTAGAACGCCGCAAATATTCGAGTATGTGTTCGCGGAAAGGGCAGTCAACGAAATACCTGTATTGGCGATTCACTGTGTATTTATCGATTTTTTATTTTCTACCATCGATACTTCCGGCTACCTTTGCGCGTGTCTGTAAACGCACAAACGTTTACTTCTCAACGCGACGTGCGCGCACACTGTAGATATTACCAATCTCTGCGGATACATCTTCAAAAATAAACATATTTTGGATATAATAATTGGGCTACATAAAACATTCAGCTAAAATTCAGAGATGTTGTCCTTATATATTATACCGGTTGAAGATTATAAATCCAAGTTAAAAGGAAAAGCTACATAACACATTAACTTAGTTAACATTAAACAGTTAAACAGCATTATTGTGTTGTACATGAGAGAGATAAATTATTATACAAATGTTTACTGCAGTTTCCTTCCAACACAAAATTTAGGTCGCCGAGGTGTATATGAACGCAGCATTTTCACCACTCTGAAAAGTAAACTAACAATGATCACAGCAGGGATAGGGATACTATGGATTCAGTTTGACAGGTCATCTTAAGTGTGCATATAAAATATACAACACTCCCAAAAAGAAAAATGAACAGGTGAACTCCACATTCTTGATACAAATTTGGAAAGTACTTGAACGAACCATCACCAAGCGAAAGCGCTTTCGTCATCTGCGTAAAGGGGTGACGTCAAACAGGAACCCGATGAAGGAAGGTTGACAAATCAAGATGGCGTTCCACGATGAAGCAGGAAAGAGATTTCAATATAATTAATACTCCTGTGAAAAAACATCCGAAGCAAGGTGTCATCTCAGCAAGTGACCATTTGGATTTTGGAAGAGCAAGACGTGCAGATACTGGTATAATACATATTTGTGTAAATGTTGAGTCAGTTTTACATGGGCGGTGGCAGCATTGAGTCAGCCAGTCACAACACAACTACTACCACCAGGCCAGCAGCATAGCTAAGCTTTTAGCATCAGTGTTTGCGTTTTACCTAAAAACACATACGTACATTTTACAGAATCATTATCGTTCACTATAAATGTGGCGCACAATAAGTTATGTGTTAGTCACCTCGTTTAAGGTTAGTACATTTAGTTTAGCTTGTTGCTGATTAAAACATAACGGAACACCGATAGCTTGTTATAAGGCGACAGTCAGTTCATAAATGTCCTTATTGACGCTCCGTGCATATTTTATGAGGTATATGATGGTGAGTTGTTTGCTCTGTCTGTACAGGTAATCATTACCTAAAGTTCATGGGATGTTGACATTGCATCTAAAACCTCCACAATCTAAAATGAGACCTCGAGTATGCTGTCATAGTACAACAAGTGTCCTTGATAATTAATTTGTTTAACGTTACTATTGGTTGTATAGTTACCTAGCTATTATTAGACTTTCTAGCCATATAAGTATCAGATTTTAGGTCAAAGGCATATGTACACAACCTGTTGTATACATCTATTTGTAAATCGCTTTATGATAAGCGACTCGCTCAACATGTTATCATTTATTTATTTATCAATAAGCTGTGTCAATAAAGCACCTTATTGTGTTGGAGTGTGACTAAATAACAAGATTACCTTTTTTTTGATCGGCAGCAAATCTCTGGAATGCGTAGAGCTAATGACCCTAAAACTAACTTCAAAAAGAAGTACAATTTGCAATGGTGTCTAGCATGTTGAATGAGCTCGAGCTTTGAATTAGACAACCTTTCTTCTCGCGTAAAGATATCCTTTATATAAGCTAACAAGATAATGTCTTCCCTGAATTAGAAATGGTTAAAGGCATGGGGGTTACGATGATCTCATGAGATGCATTGAATGTCATCAGTGGTATTTGTCCCGACGCTGAACAAGGCTTGCATACTATTAAGAGTCGTATTGGTCACCGTAATCAATCACTGACTGACATAATATACTGTAAAACATCATAAGACGCCATATTGATGCCATGTTCTTTTCTATTCATTTCTTAATTTGCCATCTGTTTACAGAATCTCTAAATGGCTGCAAGGAAGTCTGGATCGGACAACTACAACAATGGTTAATATCAATTTAATTAGCTTTCAATTCCACCACAGTATTCTTTTAGTTTTTCTTTTAATTAATTGTAGTTCAAATGAAAATGGGGCCATCCCTTAAAAATGTTTTTAAGCTCTTTAAGCTAAACTATATTCTTTCCTTGCCGTATGTTAGGTCCCATCAGTTACCTTGAAGATGTTCCCTTCAAAATCAACGAGCGGTTCCGCTGCCCTGCCAAAGTGGGGCTGCCGGTTGGGTTCTGTTTACCTGATTGTGGTTCCGTACTGAGTGACTTGCAGGTCTGTTTGCCTTAGTAATGGCATCAAAGGATGTTTATGTTTGTCTTGGTTAGTAACTGTAATATGGACATACATTGAAATGATACAATGGTTAGTTAACCAGTTCTATTAGTATATAATCTATTTGCCTGCCTTGCTGACATCACAATAAACTGAATGTCAACCTAATAGGTAACCCACATTCAAAAACTGATTGCAAGTAGCATCTATTTAGAAGCTGGATACTGTGAATATAAAATATTTAAATTCCATCTTATTAACCGTTACCTTCTACTCCAAAGACGTAGCCTTTGTGATTAGCATGCATAATTTGCTTAGGCTATTTTAAGACACAAGTATGTAGACACAGTAGACAGAAAGTTACTTGTTTCGGTCTCTTCAGTCAGATTTCGTTCTCACTGCAAACAAAGCACTCCAGCATCAACTTGTATTGGTCAGCAACCAAGTCCGATTGATCAGTTGACCTATGCCCAAACAAACCAAACTAAAGAGGGAACTGCACCATGGTCAAGAACAAATGCTCCAAACAAACAGCGCCCTGAAAGTGCCTTTGGATCCATGTTATTAACGAGCATGCATCTTGCTCAAGGAGATAACCCTTACCACTAGACTATCCTTCTCCCCTACAAGGGAGTCTTTTCTACAAAAGCAAATGTGTTTATATCTGTGCTCGTATCACATGCTAAGGGGTTGATTGTGGTTCAGCAGCATTTGTTGTATAGTTGCCATTAGGTTTTTTTTTTCTCATCTCCCTGGTTTTCTGTAGTATGACTTCTCCCTGGAGAGGAGGAGTGTGCGTTGGGGACGAGAGCTGGCTGAGGCCCGGGCAGCCGAGGCCAGAGCAGAAGAAGCAGCAGCTGCAGCCAGACAGGAGGCAGAGACCCAGGCTGGCTTGGCCCAGGATGTTGACAGCAGAGACGGGAACAGACAAGCCGGAAAGGACCAGGACCCCCCCCCTCCTGCACTGAACCCAGTTCTAGCGGGACTGAGCCACAATGACATCCTCACCCCACTCCCAGCACCGAGCCTGGGGCCTAGGAAGACCCTGCCCAGCACTCCTCAAGTGCATTGCCTCAACCTGGCTGACTTTGAAAGGGAAGAGGACCCTTTCGATAAACTGGAACTAAAGACTTTAGATGATAGGGAGGAGCTACGCAATATACTCGAGAGCCAGCCCCCGCCTCCTCCCTCTATTTCCCCACCAGAGCCTGCCCAGATACCGGCAGTCGTGCACGGTAGCTCTCCTCCAAACACCAACACCAGCCACCTGGTTAAACCAGGCTTTGTTCACAAACCTAACGGGTTTGTTGGTCTGATGGACATGGATCGAGCAGGGGGCACGGGTAGAGGAGGACTGGACTCAGACGATCGACCCTGTAACATCCGATCGCTTACATTTCCCAAACTGTCAGATCCTGGTGAAAGTGAACAAGTTCCCATGGGCTACCACCCTCTTCCAGTCCCAGTTCCCCGACGTAACGTAGTAAATGGCAGCCCACCAGCGTTCCCAAAGACCCATGTGATTGTTGCCCCAGACCCATCCAGCCATCCTAAGAATGGAGCGCCGAAACAGGTATGCATTTTATATACATTTTTGTCTAGTTTATTCCTAAATTATTTTGAAAGAATGATTCAAATGTATGTTAATTATTTATAAATTTGTATTTTTCTTTTCTTTCCCCACTGAAGACCAACCCAGGGGCGGGCCTGGGGGGTCTGCCATGCGGAGGAGCTCTTCTCAGCCTGACCCCTAGTGAGCGCCAGTGTGTTGAAACCATCGTTGGCATGGGCTACTCCTATGAGGGAGTCTTGCGTGCCATGCAGAGACAAGGGCAGAATGTGGAGCAGGTGGGGTCCCCACTCAACACAGTGAAATCTGTAATCCCAAACACCACTGTTTCCCGCTGTTAGAACCAACACAATTTGTTATTCTGCTTCTTAACGTGAACAATTTGACAGATGGAAACAATGCCCTATAATCCAGTGAATGTGATTTGAAAAGGTTCATCTGGTTTAGGATCATGCCTATACAGCTAAAAACCTGAATTAATTGTGTCACAGGTGCTGGACTATTTGTTTGTGCATGGACGTCTGTGTGAGCGGGGATTTGATGCCATTGCTGTGGAGGAGTGTCTAGAGATGTACAAGTGTTCAGAAGAAAAGGTGTGTTCTATCATTATAATTGTTTAGCAAATTGAGTTGTAACTATAACAACATCATTGATATAATGTATTTACTGTTTTCATTAAAGCGCAACTGACAAGTTGGCACCCCCAAATAATTAAGGTGTTTGGAAAGTATGAAGCAAATCGATGTCAAGACTATGTTCATGTTGTGCTGCTTAGAATTACAGCGAGACACATTTTTCTAACACAATGTGCACGCACACCAAAATATTGAATTTGACGCGAACACAAGGACAATACACCACACTACTGGAAGCATGCTGATTGACATCCTCGTGCAGAAGGACATCTTGACAGATTATTGACCACCCAATGTTGCTTTGTGTCAGGGTGCCTACGTAGGTTTTCCCCTTATGATCTGTCCCATATAACTATAGTTTGTTATTTTAAGCCATTTCTATGAGCACACAATGTGAATTGATATAAAAAAATATACCTGCACAATGCCATTTAATTGTGTAACACATATTCTTATTTCCTCCTCAGGCCTTGCAGTTTCTTGAGCTGATGTCAAGGTTTGGTGAGATGGGCTTTGAGCGGGAGACTATAAAAGAGGTGCTACTGGTCCACAACAATGACCAGGATAAGGCGCTCGAGGACCTGATGGCACGTGCCACAGCCAGCTGAGCCAAGCTGGTTGGGAGGTCAATGCCCAGTGCGAGGCTTGTCTCCCTCCATTGCTCAACCCCCCCCCCCCTACACCCCTTCCTTCTGCCTACCTTAATGACACCAGGCCCCATTCACTCTGCTTTTGGAAAGGAGAGAGGACCTTGATTCCCACTCTGTGTTCAAAACATGCCTCTGTTCTTCTTAAATACTGTGTGCCTAGAGTGGAAGAAGTCAAAAATGTATTGTTTTTGTCTTTTCCTAAATCCTGTGGTTGAATTCCACAGTTGGTACTGCTTGCTGAAAAGCCAGGATGTTCCTGGCATGGAGACAGTCGAACGCTTTCGAGTTGATCAGCTAGCACTTTCAAAAGCGTGGCATACTTTGATGAGGGCTCTGAGAGCAAACAGGAAGGAATCTGGTGCCAGATTCACACCACACCAGAAGAGGAAAAACAAGTTTCACATACTGACACTTGTCAGTTAACCAAGCTGCATTCTTCCAATGTTCAGTGCAGCATAGGCAGTATGTAAAGATCAAGGGGATTGAGGACCTAAGGAGGTGTGTCTTTAGAATGAACCAACAAACATCAGAACTTTAACCACACACAAAGGCACCGCCACCAGACAGAGAACTGACTCCCAAGAAGTGCCCTCTCTGTTTTGGTTCATGGCGCCTGGTTGTACTCTTATTTGTCTCATGTTTTCACTTATTATTCATTTCGTCTTTGTTTTCTGAAGGGCACCTTTTTTCCATATTATGTTTGTTTTGTTTCTGTTTTAGGAACTGCATAATGGATTCTTAAAATGTATTCTAATTGCCTCTGCTGTAATTGTGGGCTCTTCAACCTGCACTGGAATAGATTGCTTAAAGATTTGGGTAGAAGAGGTCAGTTCTTTTGCAGAGAAATATTAGGACATGTCTCAATGCATACCTTTTGTGGCAAACACGGCACACAAAATCCCATTTTGTAGATGATCAACTTATTTAATATCGTACACTGACACTTTGGTTGGAGAAAATGGTTATTGAGTCACCCTTTCGATTATAATGGGTTCTGTTTAGAGACTTTTAAAATAAGTCTGGGGGAAAAAAGTTAAATAATGTGAAGTGTGTTTTCCAACCATACTAGAGTGCAATAGACCCAATTAACAATGATTAAGTGGTGACCGGCACTTTTCAGCCTCCGCAAATGTTATAATGGGGATAAGGCATGGTTGTGCAAGTGTTTGGGAAAATGCAGATTTGTCCTCATTGATTTGATGCTGTGTGTTCTTTACTCTTATATTGGTTTGATGGCACACAGTTTAATCCAACATAATAATTGTAGCTGTTTGACTTTCATATTCATAAACTTAAAGTTATCTGTTCTGACATGTAATGCAAACTGAATTTAATCTTGACTGGTCTTTCTGTTTTATTCTTTTATTTAAGTTGAAATATATATTCACACATTTCGGATGTGAAAAGTATTTTTCATAATGGTACAACCCCGACCTCTCTTTCTCTTTCTCTGTCTCTGTCTCTGTCTCTTTCAGTGCCCGATTATGGTCCCTCCCAAGAGTCTTGAACCACTGCTTGGTGTGGACTGAGGTTGGGAAAGACATGGTGTCACATTAAGGGCTTCAAGTAAAATCAGTACAGGGCAAAAACATAACAACTTCCTCTGCTTAGAATTGGTCCAGGACCTAGAAATCAGCCAAACAAGTGTTTAAGAGTAATAGGTTTGCTCATATAGGCCTATTTGTTGCCAATACCAAAACTATATTTTGTAATTGGTTCACTGTTGGAAACGGATACATATAAAAGAATACATACACCATGAGGATTGCAACAAACATGCTAGAATTCAGACTACATTGTTTCAATGCATTGGTCCAAAGCTGATGCTAAGATCCCTGACTATAAAGCAAATTGCATTTATCAACCAAGTCTTTTTTGTTTGTTTAAAGGAAGATGCAATGTGTAGAATACTAATAAGGTATCCAAAATTCAAACCCTATGCTCATTGATAGACCAACTTGAGCCTAAATCAGTAGTTCATATCCTAAGGGATTGCTTCCTATTGTATGCACACCAGGTTTAATTATTTGAGACTTACTGTCTTATGCAGAATAAAACTCTTATTTTGATGACATTATGTCTAACTTCCTCCCCTTTGATTTATGTTACTGTTTATCGCCTGTCCGAATGTAGCCTTTAAATTGAGTTAAATAATGCATTACACAATTTGATTATATATAAAGTGTGTGTATATATATATATATACATATATACATATGTGTATATATATATATATACATATATACATATGTGTATATATATATATACATATGTGTATATATATATATACATATGTGTA
>JAOPJO010000025.1:10977923-11001434 GCA_027123675.1 Molva macrophthalma | reverse complement strand
CCCCCCCCCCCCCCCCCCCCCCCCCCCCCCACCCCCCCACCCCCCCCGGCGCCCGCCCGGCGGGCGGGCCCCCCCCCCCGCCCTACATGGGATGAGCTTCTGAGAGGCGTTAGAGGGAATAACTTCAGATAGAGGGACATCCGTTTCCGTTACATGTTTCGGATACTGCTTTGTTAAATTATTCGTCAAAACTCTATTTATTCTCCTTCTCTTTTTTGTTACGCTTGTCATGTTATTTTCGCTTCGGGGCTGTAGTAAGACACCAGAAATTGCGTTGCAGTATACCGGGATAACGCCAGAATTCAGGTTCCTCTCCCAGCCTCTTGTGGCTTTGAAGAGATTGTGGTTAGGAGGCTGCGCGGCTGCGCAGACAAGACTCGGGCATCAACCGCGACATCGCACGTCACGTGACCACCTTGTCTGCTGCTGGCGGAGTGAAGCGTGTTAGCAGGTAATAAAAAAAATAAATCTCCTCGTCTTTGTCAAACTTAAGTGTTGGGTTTTTAGCACGTTTTAATTATTGTTTCATAAGCAATCGTGTGTATGTGTTGAATATGCGGCTCCGTCGCGTTTATTAGACGCGCTTTTGGTAGCTTTTTTTTCGCATTTTTGTGATTTGCTTTTTACCCGGCAAGCTGCGTCGGGATGGGATTGTGCACTGAGGCCATTTTCCATAGGATCGATAGAGCTTTGTTGTTAGCCCACTAGCATGTTTTGATGTCATGTGTTATAAACTGTCAATGGCATGGAGTGAAACATTGTTTTGGTGTGTTTCTCTTTATTAACGATTTATTGTTATGCACATGACAGTGCGCTGGTTGACTTTCTATCTCGACCCTATTTTGTTAGCGGTAGCATCGACGGCTAGCGCCATCCCTGGATTTCTATGGCATTGTGTCAGCTAAGGGGAGTAGGCTAGCTAATCGTAGCTTATGCTAGCGAGGACAAAGGGATACATAGTAATAGTATTCCCATTTCGGATGGTAATGTGTTAAATGGTACTGCATCATGAGGAGAAAATATATTATACGTGAAACTAAAGCGTTGTTGGGCATTTTTTGCATCTGACCATGAAAAACAAGTAATGCAAAACGCAGCTGCAGGTTCTGACGGTCCGAATGTATACGTGTTAACGTTTAATATGGCCAGGGACAAAATACATATTAATTAAGTGGCCAAACGCTTAATGTCTTTCGCGTCCTATATGCGGTACAATGCACTATACAACTCAGGAAATGCCAAATTGCATCTCTCGAAGGTAGGATCGTGAGTTTTGTTGGTAATGGTTTGTTGTTGTTTGGTTTCGTAGTCGTGTTGGCGCAGAAATCTTCTCTATTTTATGAGAGCCAAAAAAGTCTAATGGAGAAGACATTATGTAGTAAGGTATACAACGACGTTGCCTCGGCCATTTCAGTATTCTTTACCATAAAATTGTACAGTCTTTTCCATGGTGTTTTCGCGTTAGCTTTGTTCAGTCCTGCAGCCAATAGCAAGAGTGCATCAACACACGTCATTCAACAGCCGAAGCTGTATTGCTATTGTTCTTCCACATGAAACAAATGGGTCAGTGGGGATAACAATACATGAGCAATAGGTCGTTATAGTTGTTTGTTTATCCTTTTCCAGTATTATAACATTTGAAAATCTCTAAATTATGAAATTTTGCACGTTGTATTTTGATTGTTGCAGTGATTTAATATTTAAAACATTGTATATGCTACAGCTAAAATGTAACTATGAGCCGAATAGTTTTGGTATTTGGTAAATAAAATCTATAATGATTTGGCATGTATGTTTTTCTGTTTTAAATATCACATTTTACAATTTTCATAAAACATCTTGAACAGTGTATATTTAAATCGCATGTATTGTGCGTACCTTAGGTGCCGGGTGTGTGTGTGTGTGTATGTTGTTGTAATCTGGATTCTACTACAGAATCGCACAGTTGTTTATAATGCCTGTTGAGTGTGAGTGGACATTGGGTTTCGCTTCCCTCCTTGACCTAGATTTTTATTCCCTCAGCTGTTGCATCACCAGGGCAATAGTGAGCCAATGTTGGTTTGGGTGTTTGAGACAGCAAAAAAACGATAAGGAGAGATTTAAATGGCTGTGGAGTTTTTTTGCCTAGGCTTAATTCATGTGGCAGACATTTGTAAAAATGTACTACAAAATACATGAACTGCCTATCCTTTATTCAAAGAGCCTAATTAAATTAAATTTGTTTATGAAATGAAGGGTAGTATGTGTGGCTCACCATATTGTATTTCCCTTGCAGATTTTTCTATTTTGTACATACATAGTTTTGTATATACTGTATATGATGAGCTCGCTGGGCGGCGACAAGGCCCGGGGCCCTCGGGAGAAGACGCTGCCCACCGTCACACACTCCTCCCAACCACAGAAACAGATACAGGTGAGGTCTCACCTCCACAGCGGGAATTGATAGCAAATGCTAAAAGACCAACATATACAGCTTCATAATTTTCAACCACAGAGATAGCTATAATACTGTAGATACACAAATGTTCACATTCCGAGGGAAATGGGAATTACCTCGTTTGCATTTCCAGTAATTTCAATTAATGAAGAAAAATCCCACTCACCCATTTTAAGACAATACACTATGTTTGCACTCTATATACCTTTCTATATTTTTGTCTCATGATCCAGGCTACTGCAGAGCAAATCCGCCTTGCCCAGGTGATCTATGACAAGAACGATTCTGACTTTGAGTGCAAAGTAAACCAGGTGAGGATTAAAGAGTCCCCTTCAAAATACCAATGCAGGTAGTTTAGGAGTTGGCCTCTGTTTCCTTTGTGAATGTATGCCTTTCTGCTCGTCAGCACACTTCAAGACCACGCTCAAGTTGAACCTCTGGGAAATGTGATGCTTGTGATTTATCACTTTATCTAGGTTTTGCTTGACCATATGGCTTTTGCGAAAATGTTCTGTACTTTTATGTTCTTGTGTGGCTTTTGTGCCTGTGTGCATCTCTGCTCCTAGCTCATGGAGGTGACGGGGAAGAACCAGGATGAGTGCATGATAGCGCTCCACGATTGCAACGAGGACGTGAACAGAGCCATCAACTTCCTCCTGGAGAGCACATCCGACACGGTAGGCCATTACCCTAGACTTACACGGATTACAAGAAGCTTCTTCCTTCCTTCCATTACCTATCTACTATGGAGTTATTTAGCAGATGCTTTTATCTAAAGCGACTTACAGGGATATAATGTTTTTCTTGCATGTCATTAATGAGCAAGTAGGGGTTGGGCATCCCGCTAAAGGAGGCCTACACACTTTGTACATTGAGGTTTGAACCGAAAAACCTTGTCTGTCCTCAACCTAAAAGGGTTCGCACACTTGATGCGCCATCCACCAACATACGTTCTACCAATTCAGAACCATTATTTCCAATGCGAGCACTCACCGGGCGACGCAATACAACTTCCAGCACTGTTCAAAACCTTGGTGTGCCACGCAACGCCATCCATTGCCACCCATTACTTTAAATCAAATTTCTTACCAGCCATGTCCTTGCATTCCCAATCAGGCGTTTATTCTCTTTCATCCACTTGCATTTGCCCTTATATATTCTTGTGTTGTATGGCTGTGCCTATTTGTACTTATTTTGCAGTCTAGAGGATGGACATTGCCTACATTCGGAATTAAAGGCTTGTTTCATTTCACAGGGTGCAAGGATTCTAGCTTTTGGATTGACTTGGTTATTTCAGCTACCCCAACAGGTGGACTTGTTTGAGTAAGGCTTAAAATACTTGCTTACAGTGGAAAGGGGCTCGGTAAAGAACAAAGATAAGATATGCAGGACCATTCCCCCTCCTCTCTAGAGGGCCAGGCGCATTTGTGTCTGGTTTGTTGGAAAGTATGTCCTGAAAAACACAATAGGTCTTGACAGTATTGTATTGACAATATTGTATTGAAATTATCTATTTATTAAGGAGAATAATGGCCAACAGTGTACAGGCAAATGGTTAAGTGTTTCTCCGATTGCATGCTGGACATTCTTGGTCAAAGTCCCAACCTTTCCCAGGCCAGCCTGTGGGCACAGATGGTGGGAGGCGGGTGGGGGGGATCTCTCAACTCTCTGTAGTCTTCCCCCCCCCCAGCTACCTTTGTTGTTTTTGTCTTGATTAAGGTCCCAAAATAGTAAGTGGTTCTCTCCTGTTTGTGAAGGGCAAAAGCCTATTCGTGGGATGTTATCCGAGTAGGCTGTCATCTAACCCTGATCCAAATTAAAACAACAACAAAGGTTATGGTTATGCAAAAAATCAAGATGAAAAACCTTGGTAAAAATGCAGACTACCAAGATAAAGTAAGGAACAAAAAGATTTGAGTCCAGAACACTCCTCCTACATAATAGAAATACTGTCCATTCCAGGCATATGGTGCACATGTTAGTTGACCCAAGTTCTAAAATATCTGACAACATTCATATCTTTTTATGTTAAAAAAAATATATATTCAAAGTCACAGCGTGTAACATTTCAACTAGCCTGTAGCTTAAAATAACCTGAACATAACTTCAGTCAATGCTGCTGGAGTTTAAATAATGTTATCAATAAAATGACATCCTATAATTGATATATTCTACAAATAAAAAAATGCTGGCAATCTTGTACCTCTCTATTTGTTTACAAGAATTTTACTATCGACAATGTTAAAGTTCCCACAAACTCCCAAGTTTGTGCCACACAGTGACACAGCTAGTTAGTGGACAGAACACTGTTATTTATTTATTTAAAATCTGAAAGTCTCCCACCAACTAACTGGGACATTAGTAACTAACGTTCATACAATATTACATACCATTCATGCAGAGACACATTCAAACAGGAACAGAGAAGAAAAGAAGAAAAACAAAATAAAAGGAAATGAAAAGGGCTGCCAGCCCAAATGATGTAGAGTAACATAACAAGACATGTTTGCTAATAACAGTAATTTCAAACGGCTACAATGTAACCCATAAACAAATCAAGAAGTGGTCCCCAAATGTTTTTAAATCTGTTCCATGTGATGGTTTCGATAAAACATAGGTTTTCCATCTGAATGACCAACAGCATCCCATTAAGCCCTGTTTAAACAAAAAATGCTGTCAGATTTCCGTTCAACAAGAATGAGATTTTTATCCACCATATCCTTGCATCTTTAACATCAATGTATTTGGAGACCTCTTATCCTCTTTGTCTTTGTGCATCTCTAGACCTCATGGGAGACTGTAGGGAAAAAGAAGCCCCTCGTTAAGGAGGGACCGTCCGAGAGCAAGGAGAACAAGGAGAACCGGGAGAAGAAAGGGGACAAGGAGGCCAACAAGGGTCGCAGTGCCTCCAGCCGCAGGGGCAAGGGTGCTAGTCGCAGCCGACAGGGTACACCACCCACGACAGAGACAATGCTTTCACTTCCGACCCTGTGTCGCTACCACATCCATTCGCGGTTGACTTATCTGTGTGTGTCTGTGTGTGTGTGTAGCCACACGCCCAGAGGAGAACGGGGTGGAGGTGATGCCCGTGGACAGAGGCTCGGAGCGAGGCCGGAGGGGCAGGGGAGGCAGAGGTGGGTTGATTGGTACGTAGCGAGAAAGGTGGGGAGACATTCAACCTTGTAACCTCCTTCCCAGTGGCAGAAGGCTGAGATGTTTTGTCCTCTTCTCTTCTCGTATTCTGTAGGAGCCGGAGGTCGAGGCAGGGGCAGAGCGCCGCCAGGGAGCAGGTTCTCAGCCCAGGGAATGGGGTACGCACCTAGAACCCAATGTAGTATGCCTTCATATGCAGAACTGTGACTTACATTTTTGCAGTGTTTGTTTTCAAAAGCATTTCTTTGTTTTCCTGACTGGACTGTACTTTCACTTACCACCAACACTGTTCCTTTGCTTTCCCCTCCTCTTCTACCCCCCAGGACCTTCAACCCGGCGGACTACACCTCAGAGTCCCGCACGCGGACCACGGATGCAGAGGTGTGGGACACGGGGGCCAACGGCAACAACCCAGATGGAACAGGTAAGCGGCGTTAATATGCGTCCTGCTATTACGACATGCATCTACTGTCCTGACCGGGCGGGGCTATGATCTGTTGGCTTTCCCCTGTGTCTCTTAGCCTGGAGGAATACACTGGAAGACTGGGCTGCTGAGGACTGGAGTGAGGATGTCAGTGTGAGTTACAGGCAAATGTTGTGTTTTCTCTTCTCTTCTTCTTTTAATGGGTTGCTGAATGATAAAGAAAAGTATATAATTGATCAGTTATATATGTTTATCTTCATTTGTACCACTCCTATAGTGGTAACCTTCTGAATTGCCGCTGCTTGGACTATAACAATAATGTCTGCAATTTCTTTTCCTCAGCTCTCCGAGACCAAAGTGTTCACCTCCTCGTGTGCGCCTGCTGCTGAGAACCACATCACACCTGGACAAAGGTAAACAAAAACACACACTAATCCATCATACCGCCGATGGATCAGGCTCTTTAATAACGTGATGCACTATAATAATGATAGTCAATATCGCAGCAATAAAGTCGTTCTGCTAAGGATATTCCCATGCTTCGTCTCATTGTTAGCCTGGACCTGGCCACACTGCTGCAGAAGCCTGTTGGTGGAGGTAGGGAGGCTCCCCCTTCCTCTTCCTCCTCCACCTCTCAGAGCCTGGTTTTTACCAACTCCCACCACCACCACCATCAACCGCAGCAGCCCCAGCTTCACCTCAGCCGAAACGCCACTGGCAGCACAAGCTATGCACACGTTGCCCTGGTAAACTGACAATCGCTTCTGCTGCTCTGCCCTTTCCCCCTACATTAATGATACTCTTCCTCTTGCATGCTAACAAGCATCTTCACCATAGGTCCCCTTTTCCTTTTTACGGGATGTATATTGTTGTTTTTTGCGTTGACACAGGATTCACCTGACCTCCTTCTTAAAATATCTTTCCATTTCTTGCTTTTGTGCATCAGTCGTCCGTGCTGGGTGCTGGCTTTGGGGACCTGGGACAGTCCAAAAGGAGCCAGCCCAGCGCCGGCGCTCAGATCCTGGAGCAGCTAAAGGGTCCCGGCCTGGGTCCGCTGCCATCCTCCCAGGCCACGCCCGCTGTCGGCACCCAAGGGGGTCGACTGCCTGGCCTGGGAGTCCCAGTACCTCCGCCAGTCTCCTCCAGCTGGGACCTGAAGGTGTCAGAGCCCGGTGCCTCCTCGCTGTCCTCGCAGTTCAGCCGTGAGTGTTCAGAAGTACCAGGCATGGCCTGTCCTTTCTTTCCGTCTCAGGGATTTGTCTAGCAATGTTAATCTGGCCAAGGGGTCGACTCCGGATTAAGCCTAGGGTCTGATTATTCAAGTCTATTTTATATGTTAATAATATAATGTATGAAATCACTTTTCTTTTTAACCATTATATCACCCAGCCCTTCTTAAGGTCAAGGTAAACTCAGGAATGTTAGCAAAAAATATTGTCTGGAACCTTGAATAGGAACACAGCAGAGGAATCCCTCCTTCCAGGGAAGGTTAGGAATGCAATAGTCGGCGAATGGGCAGACATATAATTGCAGCAAAGACCTAAATCTGGATTAGTAATGAGTAAAAAAATCATGATTGTAGACTAGTCTGTTTGATCTGACAAGTCTGTTTGATAAGCCTCCTTTGATCTTGTCAGCATATTACAAAGGTAATATGGTGCCATTCTGTGCCAGACTGTGGGAAATACTAAACACCACACTGCGGCTGAGTGAATGCAATAGAAAGGAGACGTCCCAGACGTGAAGGTTATGGTTTGCCACACAGTCAGCAATGGCCAGACTTGTTGAAAATGAAGGCTTGCGTGTCTCTTCCCCTCCTCTTTTTGGACCGCGCCTCTATGTTTGTTTGTGTTGCTTCCAGGGGAGTTTGGTCTGCAGCCAGAGCCCTCCCTAGTTCTGAGCCAGCTGGTCCAGAGGCACGCGGGACCCTCGCTGCCCCTGGCGCGCCAACCCAGCCCCCCGGCGCAGCGGCTGCAGCAGGCCGCCCCCGCTGCCCCGTCACCTGTGCTCCAAGCGGGCGCGGCGGGCCAGGGAGGCCCCCTGCTGGCTGCTGGTAGTGCCAAGTCTCCTGCTCCCAGCGCAGGGCTGGACCCTCCGGGCAGCAGCACGCCACACCAGCAGCAACGGGCACAACTCAAGGGCCAGAAACGAAGGATACCCCCCACGTCCAAGGTACCGCTGGACCTCCTATGGCCACGGTGCAAGCACTACTTAGAAAACATGCTATGCAACGTTTTGTCTGTAAGATGCGTCGTGCCTGACTTCCACTTCGTAATAGATGGTTACAGAATCAACTCTTGGCAGCAGTGGGTGCCATTAGTAAACTATGGTGGTGTTTTATAAGAAAACCTTTTGGAAAACCCACCGTTTTTACTTTATTTAGTTCTCTTACACTGAATGGTTCGGCCCACTCCTTGGCTGAACTAATCCTCTACATAGAGCTCCAAATCTTGAACAGCAAACTGTAACATCTCTAAAGGTCCTTGCATGCCGAAGCTCAAGCCTAGAGCATAAGTCATAGCCAAACTCTTTTGAGGCCTTGTCTTCATATCGGGGGCCGTATGAAATCCCATGTGGACTAAACTCATCCAGGCCATATAAATTGATCAGCTGGAGAAGAAACGCATCAAATACTCCACCCCGGTAACACCCTGCTCCGCCTGCGGTGTGGGAGTGCTCATTGAGTCACACGGAAGCGGATTGAAAGTGGATGTGCTTTACGCTCGCCCTCTATGCTTGGGTTTCGGTGTGAAACGGCTCTAAAGCTCCAGTCACTGTACAACAAGGTTACTCTGGTACCTTCCTCTCCAGATCCCCTCCACGGCGGTAGAGATGCCAGGCTCCGCTGACATTCCCGGGCTCAACCTCCAGTTCGGAGCGCTGGACTTCGGCTCCGAGTCGGCCATGCCGGACTTCGGCGCCGTGGAGAACTGTGTCGTTGGTGCCTCGCGGGAGTCCACACCGGTACCCGCGGCCACAGCGCCTGCACCCGGACCACAGAACCAGTCCAGCTTGTACTCCACACCACTCAGGTACCAGCGCTATACTGCTCGGTTCTGGAAACAGCCCATTTAGCATCTCTATTTTGAACTATGCATAGGTAATTAATAACCCTCTGCAGTTGTTAACAACATTTTTTTTTATACTATGTTAAGAAAAATGGCTATTATATTTAGCCGGGTGCAATTTTGGGGGGAGAAGTCTGGTTTTAACCGTTTAACAAGTCTGGTTTTAACTAATTTAACCGTCCATTGTAACCAATCTATTGTCTCAATGTGTTCTTTTGTGTCCATATTTTATTATTGAGTGAAACACAGGAATAACAATAACAATATCCCAGAGATTAAAGTGCAGTTTGCATTTGTCATTTGGCCGATTTCCAGTTTCATAACAGACCATGTCTAGCAAGCAAGGAGATGAATGCCAGAATATAATTTTCTATCTATTTTTATCTTATCTTTCTAACCCTTTTAACAAAGATATGTCCAAAAATAGCAGTTAACACCAGACATAGTATCAAAATAATAATAAATATCAAAATCAATTCGAGACAGAAGAAAAACATACAGCTATGAGCATACGTTTGTCCCACCTATCTTTCACACCTGGATCTATTTCAGAGAGTTTGCATTCCGAGAGATGAACCCTGTGTAAAACCCTGAACTGAATTAGAGCGAGCCAAGAGAGAACCAAGTCCTGACTCTGTGTTGTGCTGGCTGTTCGACTGACAGTGAGTCTCTGGGCAGCCCGCTCTCGGTGCCGCTGCCACTGCCCATCTCCTCGTCAGAGCCAGTCTACCACTCGCCCTCGATCACGCTGCCCAACCTGTCCCCTTCCTCCCTGGGCACGGCCAGCTCGGCCAATCCTCCCTCCGCCGCCAGCTCAGCTCCCTCCGCTCTGTCGTCCTCCTCCGCGGCCCCGTCCACCGCCTCCCCCTTCTCCTCCGTCGGGGGGAGTTACGACGCACCTTTGCCGGTCCACTCGCGGCTGGCCTTCTCCCAGAGCAAAGAGGCCTCTGGGCCGGTCATGGTGAGTGAAACCCAGGGCTCAGTGTGTGAGTGAAGAAACCTACCGGCCAAGCAATTGTTTTAATATTTAACGCAAATTCTAGTTACCTGCCAAATGGTTGAATCAAACCACCATTGGCTGGTGCTGGGTGTCCATTTTGGACATGACCAATGGTCATATGGTGGAAGTGTGTTTCTATTATCCCCAGCAATTGCATAAATAAGCAAACATTTGGTATGCTGTTTTAATGAAATTATTAAAGGTTTTACCAAAGGTAGAATACAGGTAGCTACATCCGTTTCCTAACATGAAACGAAACCCTGGGGACTTGCAAGACATTTTTCCTGTGTTTTACGTTATAGTAGATAACCTGTTTGATCCTTCACTCATCATTTGTTACATGGAGGCTAAGTTTAGTTTTTGTCTTGTCCCTCAGAATGGCCTGAACGGCATGAGGACGTCTGTTGCTTTAGACAGTAAGTGCACTGCTAAGGTTTTGTCTTTGATCATAATAATGTACTGCATATATTGTAATGCAAGAGATGAATATTAGAATTGTTTCCCACCGTACGTTGGGATAATGGTCACGTCCTGTCTTGCTGTGCTATGATTTGTCTATCAAATGTCTTTTGCAAAAAATGGCGGATCGGTTGCCATCACACTTTTTTTTATGTCATAAATAACTATACACACAAACTATCTCTTCCTCTCTCTCCCGCCCACATCCCAGCATCGTCAGTGTCTTCCACACCAAAGCCTGACTCTCCATCTCTTAGCGTCAGCAGCAACAGTGGGCCTGGCGGCCCCTCCCACCTCCCCTCGGTCCTGCCCAATCACAATGCTGCACTGGCCAGCCTGGCCCAGGACATGCCCACTGTCAGCCAGCTCAGCTCCCTCAACAGGTAACAAACACACTCTCTCTTTCTCGTTCTCTCATTCGTTTCCCCGTCCCATTTTCTTTGTAGCATCTCAGACTCCCATCCCCATTATACCCATCCACCGCAAGTCTCTCTTCATCCCCACACTCTCTCTTAATGCATCTGTTTTACTCTCTGTCTCTGTCTCTCTTATCATGAGTACAGGTATAAACCAATGTAATGCAGTTAGCATCTAACCAGAAGTGCACTGTAGTATTATTTACAGATATACAGGAAATGAAAGTGCTACAGAAAAGTAATGCTATATCTTACAAAATGGACATTGGCTAGTTACATTTTACAAAATGGAAGGTTGTTTGAACAGCATATGCACATATGATAAGTAGTATGCAGAGGTATAACAACATATGTACCGTTTTAATGGTGGTATGTGGTGTAATGCCTTTGTTTCGACTTTCTGTGATGATGTTTGACCACCCAAAATGATTTCATATGTTTCTGATGCCAACAGTCCATGTCTTTATGTCGGTAGTGCTCAGTAAACCTAAGACTGTGAACAAGTGGTATTCTGATGGCATCTGATGTGCTTATATATTCAATTAACCCAAATCTCTTCTCAGCCATGCCAGCAGTCACTCCTCAGTCTCCGCGGTGGGCTCCAGTGCTCTCACTGTAAGTCAAGCCAAGCGTTATTGCTCTTTGTTCATATACAATCATGATAACCTTTGTGTCTACCTATGGTTTGCAACAGAAACACTACCAGCACTCCTGGTACATATAGATTCACTGCTTATCTTCAGTCTTAAGGTGTCTGAAGACTGACAATCACAACGAATGCGATTGTTTGTTTGTTGTGATTTTTATACATTTATTCAAGTCATGGAGCTGAATTGGACTGTACACATATACCGCGATTCTTATTGATATTTATCGATCATTCATCTCGATGCAATCAGCGCTACAAGCCAATGTTTGCTTATACTGCTGTACGTGAATATAGGTTGCTTTTGGTAACATGACGGTGTGCAGATGTATCACAACAGATTTGTTTTGGATACCAACTTTCTATGGAAGAGGGATAGCCTACTTTTAGTTATGGAGCAGGGAAACCAAAAACCAACATCTCCCAAACATGGATGTATTAAAGAACGCACTCCCACCTTTCATAATACCCCTCATCCGTGAACTGACATTTGCTAAACTATTGTTCACTTGGATTAAAAAGTGAAACTTTTAGCATAAGCTTGTCTTCTCTAGGCTATATGACGTTAAGGGTTGAATCCATCGGCCACTGACACGATTCTTACTCGAACTGCTGCATATTCGCGTCGTGGATGATGTAAACAGTGTTGACGCTACAATTTCGAAATCACTTTTTCACGTTTATTCACCATGCATCTGATCTTAAAGTACCTTTTATTCTGATGTAGTTTAGGGTTGTTTTTAAATGGCCCTCCTTCTCCCATGCTCTCCAGTACACCAGTGTGGACAGCAGTAGCATGAGCTCACTAGCACCCTCGTCTGGCTCCTACACGTCGTCGCAGGTCCCCGGCCCGTCGCTCCACTCGGTCCACCACCACCACAACAACAACATCAACATCAGCAGCAGCAGCAGTAGCATTAGCCACCTGGCTAACATGGCCAACATGGGTGGCGGAATGAGCAGCGCCATGGCTAGCGCCGGCGCGCTACACTCGGCTCTGGGGCTCAGCTCTAACGGCATCACCGCCGCCTCCAACCTCGCGGCGGGCCGGACCGCCCCGCTGCTCTCCTCCTCCACTGGTATGTACCTGTGGGCACGCACGGGTGTTTCCACTGCCCCCAGCCAAAGCACTGGTCAAAGTGTTTAAAGGCTTAAAGTGATAGACAACAGGATCTAAAACCCTAAAATAACCTTAATTTATCACTTAGGGCAGTATCCACTACACACCTACCTAATGTCTTGCCAGGAGAATGTCCAAATGTATATTGATATACATCTCAAGCTGCTAATAGACTCAGGATGGTAGGGGTCTCCGCCCCCCCTTATATAAGAGATATACTATAAGAGAGAAGATTGTATGATTTTGCAATGGTTCAGAAAGGCACATCTGTGATACTTTATTTACATTATTTCTTAACTGCTTGTCTTTCTGCCAATGGTCTGATTATTTTAGTTTACATTAGTTTTTGTTATAGACGTCAGATCAGTGGTACTGGTGGGTTAATGTTGTTAAACCTGCACTATGTAACTTTTCTACTGCAGATATTTACTCCATTAAAACATCTGAACTTAAACCATCAAGAATATAACGCGTCAATCCATCCAGGGAATCTTTCTCTATAGATCTTCTATTCTGGTCCACAATGGCTCACTTCATGTCTTTGTGTTTATTGTTATTTATAGGAGACCATGGGTATCGCTGACTTTCAGGTTTAAGTAGAAAATGCAGTCATAGTGTTTGTTGTGTGTTTCTCCTGTCAGGCAAAGCCCCTCCCAACCTGTCCCAGGGTGTGCCTCCACTGCTGCCCAACCAGTACATCATGGGCCCAGGAGGACTGCTACCAGCATACCCAGTAAGAGCCCCTGTAGTGTGCAAGTCCCCTGTCATTGGTCACATTTCTTCTAGTCTGTTAATTTGCATTTAATAAGAACTACATTCTATGTATATATTTGCTTGCTATTGAGAAAATAAGCTTACACTATTATTATTAAAAGTTTACGACTGAACAGAACCTCTCTCACACTCTCTGTTTGGGGAAGTGGGGGGTGACAATAGTATGTGTGTGTGTGTGTGTTTCATGTGTGTGTGTGTTTCATGTGTGTGTGTGTGTTTCATGTGTTGTTGAGACTAACGCCTGTGTCTTCTTGTTGTACACAGCAGATCTATGGCTACGAGGATCTCCACATGCTTCAGTCCAGACTACCCATGGTGAGCCAATACTGCATGACCATATTCAAAAGGGTCACATTTAAACACTGGTTTGGGTTATGCCATTTTTTTGGTTATTTTGTGTAGCTTATCAATCATTTTGAATCCATGTCACAACTGACGTGTCTTCGTCCGTGGCCGCAGCCCTCCTTGCAGGATTACTACGGCATCACATTCCCTGGGCCTACAGCTCTCTCAGGCAGAGATGGGAGCCTAGCCAACAACCCTTACTCAGGTATGGCAGGATCCTCACGGAGCATCCTCTTCAAACCCTCCTATTACCACCCGTGTGAAGCCATGTGACTGAGCCATGACAGGGACCAACCCATCCCCTCAATGCAGGTGAAGTCACAAAGTTCGGAAGGAACGACTCCACCTCGCCAGCCCCCCCGACCAGCCTCTCGGCCCCCCAGCCCCCCCAGGGTCAGAGCCAGGGCCAGAGCCAGGGCCAGCCCCAGCCGCCCCAGGCCCAGGGCCAACCACAGCACCACGGGAGCCAGCAGGCCTTCCTGCCCCCGGGCTACAGCTACACTGGCCTGCCCTACTACCCCGGTGTGCCCAGTGCCGTGCCCAGCGCCGCAGCCTTCCAGTATGGGCCCACCATGTTCGTCCCTCCGGGAGCCCAGGGGCCGGCCTCGGGCAAGCAGCACAGCATGGGCCTGGGCCTGGGCAACCCCTCCGCGAGCCCCTTCCAGCAGCAGAGCCAGCAGCAGCCCAGCGGCTACGGCCAGCACACCTTCAGCTCAGGTCAGCAGCTCAACACACACAACCATACGTGGGGACTTCAGGAAGAGAGATGTTTCAGACTCTTTTAAAGATCATATCGTTTGCTAATAGAGATGGTTGAAACGTCTCCTTTTTTTATAAACTTCAGAACAAAAAATATATTATAGTAATTAGTTATGATTATGTACAACCATGGGATAAAATATGTTGACGCGCACAAAGCGTGGGACGAGGACTCACTAAAGACAAGTCTTCTTCAGCCCACCCGCTATCTCCTTCACTTGTGGCAGACCAAACAAAAGGAGCCATGTTCAGACTAGGCTTGGGCGCTATCTATTTTTTCATACCTTCATACTTTCCTGACTTTTCACCGGGGTATGCGGTATATGACGGTATTTGTGTAAAAAGAAAAAAAAAAAGCTTAGCTGTTGGTGATAGAAGTCATTGTAGCATGTAGGACATTGTCCAGCCTACAATGTGTGTCTAGTATATTTCTTTCTAGAAATATTGACCAAACGATGGCTCTATAGAGAGTAGTGCTGCTGCCCGTCCGTCTCCTGGGCAGATATACATCGCTAGACACGGGACTCCTACCAGTGATCACATCTTTAGTTCCCCGCGTCAGATCGCTGTAAATCGGAGCGTCAATATCTTGAATATTGAATATCCAATATCTTTCTAACTTAAATGGTGTACTTTCAAACTTGAGATGTGTGATTGTTTTAATACACCACCACTGCATCGGTTTGCTGCTATAAAGGTCACTTTCGGTCTTGATGAGTCGGGATGTTCCGGGTGTGCGGTCATTATTGAAAAACTTGTCCGGTTCAGCCACTAATCGTTGGTGAACGAACCTATTTCAGTCTCAACAACAATGCAACGGAGAAGACTTTATTTTGGACTATTTCATTATATATACTGCTTCAAAACTTTGCCAAAATACATATCAACATAGTAAAAAATGTATTCATAAGATTAAAAAAAAGAAATAGAAAGAGGTGCGTTTGTATCTTGACGGTATTTAATATAATTTCTAAATCCCCTTGTATACTGTGATACCGTCCAAGCCTAGTTCAGCCTCATAATGAATGAATGTGTCGTGTTGCGCAGGGTACGAGGAGCTGACGGCCGGGCCAGCCGGTGTGGACTACAGCAAAGGTTACAACAACTCCTCACAGGCCCAGGCCAAGTCTGCTGCTAGCGGCCCTGGGAAAGGTACCTCGCGCAGACCAGTTAGCCCTGCTTGCACCCCAGCTTGATGAAGACACCCCAGCTTCTTTACATATCCTAACGGCCGTCCTTCTCTCCCACAGGCGTCTCCGTGACGTCCAGTAACTCGGGAGTGCCAGACATTAGTGGAAGTGTTTACAATAAGAACCAGGTGAGCGTCAGACCTCCTTGAATACCCATCTTGTTGCATTTAATGGTTGACGATTGCGTGGATTTAGTTGATGTTTAAATATGGTAACGTATTAAACCTTAGCCCTACAATGGAGCCAAATGTGTCCTGTTTCCACACCCCGGCCAGGCCTTTGACAAGCAGGGTTTCCACGCCGGGACCCCGCCTCCCTTCAGCCTGCCTTCAGCGTTGGGGGGCCCGGGGCCTCTGAACCCTGGTGGAGCCCCTGGAGGCTACGCCCCGGCCCCCTTCCTTCACATCCTGCCTCACCAGCAACCCCACTCCCAGCTGCTACACCATCACCTGGCTCAGGACGGACAGGTAACAAACACGCACACTTTTAAACAAACATGGATACATGCACATGCATCTAACTGCCTTCCATTCAAATTAATTGGGGAGGATAATTTCTGTGTATCTGAAATAATTTCAGCAGAAGTGATTACAATGTATTCTCAATATTTAGCATTTACCTACATTTTAACTATGGTTTTCTTAGCTAACTCACTATTTTGCTGAAATGATTGAATGCTCGGATAAAGGAAAATATGATTATTAGTAATGGAGAGGCCTCATGTGCAACATCTTGTCGCCATGGCTTATCCATACACATTCAATCTTAGGTGGTGAGATTCAATGGGAAAGCTATATTCACTCATGAACCGTGGTGAAGAGAAATAAAAATGAGCCTCTGTTTGTCTTGCTGGTCCAGGGTGGTCCTAGCCAGCGCGGCCAGTCCAGTAGCATGCAGCAGAAGAGCCAGGTCAACAAGTCCAGCTACGGCAGCTCCCCCTACTGGGCCAACTGAGACGTCCTGTCGGTCTGGGGGTGGATTTTCGGACGGACACCGCAACCGGCCGATAAGACTATCAAGGAACCAACCATTTTACAGCACCAAGCTAAAATACAGACACACAACTACCCTTTCCCCTCTGCTCTATATATCCCCTTTTCAAATTTATGGCTGTTGTATGTAAAATATATTTATGTATGTATTTATACAGTATATATGTATTGGTAGAAAATGAAATGTGGTTTTCTGCATTTTTTTTTATTTTGAAGGACATTTTATCAACAAAAAAAAAATCGTGGGAAGATCGCTAATCATGGAGAATTTATGAAGTTGATGGTAAATATACTTGAACACGAACAAGCATCATGTGTAGTGGATTTTCTTTTGTATGCATACATGAACCCTGAGAATGATGTACATAAAGCTATACATCACTTTCATGGCAAAGGCCTTTTTTTAATTTTGAAACAAGTTTTTGTAACTTTCGTCTCCCCATCTGTGAATCCTTATATTGAGGGGACTTTAGTTGATCGCTTGACTTTCTTTCCCCCCTCCCATTCCTTGTCTCCTTCCCTCTTACTAATTGGCTGTGATATACAGCCAGGCCTTGGATTTGATGTCATTTTAACATTGGTTTAATCATTGTTGTCCAAATTAAAAGTTCTGAACTGTTTGAAGTCTTGTTATATCGCAGTTCACCTGAACACTTAACATTACATAAACACTGGTTGCCCTCTAGTGGAATGGAAAACGACCCATGAAGGTCCTAAACATACCAAAACGGCAATATAGTTGGTAGAAACTGCCATATATCCAAAATCACTGATACAGATCTCTTAATCAGGCAATTCAATTGCAATGAAGGGTTTCCAAGAAAAAAAAAAGTGTAAAGTGCACTATTTACACTTTCAAATAGTTAATTTAACATGGCTAGTTCTCCAGATAAACCACAGGACAGTCTTGTCCTCAAATATGGCGGTGT
The DNA here is from genome assembly GCA_027123675.1 of Molva macrophthalma. Taxonomy (NCBI): domain Eukaryota; kingdom Metazoa; phylum Chordata; class Actinopteri; order Gadiformes; family Lotidae; genus Molva; species Molva macrophthalma. The sequence continues at coordinate 10,983,722 of JAOPJO010000025.1, read as the reverse complement.
CAACGTTGTTTCCACTAGCTGCAAATGCTAGTTATGGCAGGAGCTATGGGATTGCAAGCAGCTTATTATCACATCTAATGTGACTGGATCAAGTCCTAGGAGTATGAAGCAATACCTTTGAGAGCCAGCTGGTGCAGTTTGTTGCATACCAGTTTGAGGATTGTATTTACCAAGATAGACATTTCAACACTGACAAACAAATTACTAAAAATTTCACATGGCGTTTTATTTACACGGATAACAGAAATTAACTTCAAGGCACAATTCTGAAATTTACACTTCAGAGTTTAAAGTGCGTTGAGGTTTCCCATTTATATAAAGCATATTACACAAAAGTCACTTGTTGGTCGTTAAGTCCAGCAAACAAAATGCATCAAAAACTGTACAGGAACAAAGTAAATCTATTCCGCCTTAATCTTCTTTTTCTTCTTCTTTTCAGTTACAGGTGTCTCCGGAGCCTCCTCGGCAGGTGCCACTTCCATGGCCTCAGACTTTCGTTTCTTTTTCTTCTTGGCTGGGGTTTCCACTTCCTCTGCAGCAGGAGTCTCAACATCTTCTTGAGTCTCAACCTCCTCAGTCTTCTTTTTCTTCTTCTTGACCACAGTCTCTGACTCTCCATTTTCAGTCTGAAAGCGCAAAAATACATGAAAGGTTCAGGGAAACTGTAAAGTATGTGATCACAACTTCGGTATCAGAAAGGTAACGCAGATGTCTGACTCGCTTCAGTGATTTGGTCCACTGCATGGGGCCAGCCAATGGTTCGGAGTCAGTTTGATATGGCACGCCGTATACTGAGATAAAACCAAGTGGATGGTCAGATCTCAAATCAAACATGCCAGGCCAAGGCAAGCAAGGCACCGGACATTACCTTTATCTCTGAATCACCGTTGGCTCCGCCGTTTGCGACCTCCTCTTGGAGCTTACTCTCACGCTTCTTGCGCTTCTTCTCCTTTTTCTCCAGCTTCCGCTTGATCTCGGTGGTTACGTCACCGGCCTGTGATACAGAGGATACAGTCAGCGCACCGTGACAGGCAGAACTTAACACGCATACAAGTGTTATGGCACTCGCTGTGTCAGGCTCATTAAATCATTTTGTACCCCCAGTATTTAGTCAGGGCAAATGTAGTCATCAATCACAACGGTTGGATGAAGAATTCAATTTCACTGCTTGCACTGGGAGGCAACGGTCACAGGTGTAAAGAATCGTACCTCTTTCATCGCCTCCTTCATGACATCAACGTTCTTTCTGGGCAGGTCACCAGTCTCGTAGAAGGACAGGCGTTCCTCTACCTGGTTGCGGAGTTTGTCACCAAACACACTTGTAGGCACCTCTGTGAAACACCACAATATCAGTCAATATGGGCAGCATTGAGTTCTCACATCCTGTGTAAGCCAAGAGACTGCTCAGGGATCAAGTTATCATCATCAACCCAAGGGTTGAATAGTGTTGACGAAAAATATCAACATCATCGCCACTAAGTAATGTGGTTTAAAGCTGCAGCCTTGACTCACCAGAGAAGCAGTCTATGCGCGAGGCGATTGTGCACTTGTTGGCCAGGTATCTGGAGATACGACCCTTGTTCTTCGCAGCAGCGCGCCCAATGAATGTCGAGTGGAAGATGAGGCCGTACTTGGGGGTGTTGCCACGCGTCTTCAGCGCTCTGTTGACAGGATGCTTTGGCATTAAGAACAGGCACAATTGCCATAGTATGGGAAGGACACTACACTTTTATCCTACAGAAGAAATCTGCCCATTGACTAGTCAGGTTCCTCTACCTCAGTGCTTTAAGTGGCTGCTCAGACTTTGGGGGCGCTTAAGGATAAGAGGAAGAGATCACTCTGGAAGTGGTTACACAAAAGTGCCCATCTCCAGTCACCCTTCTCTGCTGCGGCCCATCCCTGCCATCACTGCAGCCACTGGTTTCCCCAGCAGGGAGGGGTTGCCCCAGTACCTGAACAGGGCCTTCTCTGCTCCCAGGATCTGTACAGTAGAGGCCGGGTATTTGGCCAGATTGGTCAGGCTTCCAGCATGTGAAATTAGACGAGCTCCCACCTGAAATAAAAGGCAAACGTGCATCAGAATGGCAAACTCTGGGAGAAAACAAATATATCACAAAGTGTTTGGCTTCTAGCAAACAAGGACTTTCAGCACCTAATTGGTTCTCAGCACAGTTACTCAGGGGATTGACAGATTTGGTAGAACATCATTAGTCCCAACTTTGGCCATGTTCTTAATGACAGCAGATCTCAACTCACCACTTCTCCGATCAAGGCAGCCAGGTTGGGGGCAACTTGGCTCATCCTGGAGCGCAGGTACTCCTGCAGCCCCCGGCGGTAGTCTGCCAGGGACACCACGCGGTTGGAGAACCGCTCGATATTGATCAGGTCGATGGGCGATATGTCCATACCTTAAGGCAAACAGAAAGGGCAGTGTCAGCACAAGGCTCAAACACAAAAGGAGTGTCCATTCAATGCATGATAAAATAGCATGTAGCCTAGACATCAGTTTCACCAACTCTGGTGACCAGGTGCAAGCTTGTTTCTCCCGACAGGATCCGCAGCGAGGGTTTGTTCCTTCACTACAGGTTTATGAGAGCAATAATAATTTGCCCCTCTGTGTTAGACACCAAGGACACACAAGAAGTCCAGGATGGGCAAAAAAGGGGCCATGTGCAGTGGTCATAATGTTACTCTAATGCATGTGTAATTTACCCATAGAGCTGCGCGAGGCGTCCAGGATAGCCTGGGCCTTAGCACTGTCCATCACCACTTCCTCCAGGCTCTCCAGACTCTCCTCCGACAGCTCCTTCCTGTTGCCAATCAGCTGGGCCAGGCGGCAGTATGTTGAGTTGTCTGCCACGATCTTGATCAGCTCTGGGAAGTGGTAGCCATACCACTCACTGGAGGGAACGAGAATAGTAATTAAGCCTGTTATTGGTCATCTCCTGAAAGACATGCCCATTACAGATGTGACGGCTGTGACATAGCAGCGGCCATTTTCTTACCGGACTCTCATTGAGAAAGTGTTGATGTCCTTATCAAGTTGGTCCAGGAGAGCAATAGACTGGATGATCATGTTGTCTGCCCTGTTGACGTTGAACTTCACCTTGGATCGAGAGTAGCTGTGGCCTAGACCCAGTTGTGCCTTGGAGGCGGCCTGTGCAGTCAAACCCTTCACCAGCGAGTGGAAATGCAGACGCACACCTTAGAACAGAGAGCATGGGTCAGTCAAGTCCTACTACAAGAAACCAGAAGGTTGTATTCCTGGCTGTTTCAGGTTTTCAGTATAAACCATCACGAGTGTCTGGGTATTAACGTCATCACAACAGCCCAGTCGGTCAAATACCAGTAAATACAAAAAAGACTGACATTACATAACATAACACCTCACCTCTTAAGATCTCTGCCACGGCTCCCCCAGTCTGGATGGAGAGCGCTAGCTCCTCCTGCAGGGCTGCACCAATCTTTGAGTCAGACACCCCCAACATGGCCTTCTTCTTGGATTCAGGCAGGTTTGTTTCAAGAAACAGCCTCAGGTCAGCATGAACGACACCTGACGTGGTTAAAAACCAGATTGATGTTGATGATCCAATTAGTCGTGTCATTACTGTGGAGCAGAGCCTTAAATAGGCCAATTGTGTAAAAAAAAAAAATTATATATATAAAACTGATTCACAAGCGGTGGTTTTTACAGTACACTTGAATTGATCCTGATGTTCAGAATAGATGAGGCTGTCAGCACAGGAATTCAGTGGATTGACAGATAATTGAACATCATTACATCCGAATCACTGATACAAGTTTGATGTATGCAAATTGCTTTTTACCTTCAGAAATTGCATTGATATTTTCCAGGGCAGCCTGTGCCGATTTGAAAGGGAAGAACGCAGCCAGACTGACCATGCTGTTGAACTTTGCAATTTTGAGCACACATTCTTCAACCTGCAACAACCCATCCAGAATTTTAGTGTCGAAACGGGCAGCAAATAAAAAAAAAATAAGTTTATTATTCAGCGTGCGTGGTTGCGTAACTTACCTTAGGAAGAAGCATGCCGATCTCCTCCACTTCTTTAACGGCGAACAGCGCGTAGCCTGCGGCATGTTCGAACAACACATGCAACACCACCTGAAAAATGATCATTGTGTTTTGAAAGCAGATAGGACACAATGGCAGTAGCGCCAATAACAAATATGTATATACACACATACCCTATCCGCGATCTATAAAAAGATCGCACGTGGTGAAAACAATTTAGCGCAAATGTATCCTCATATAACGTAAATAATAAAGTAGCAATTCAATCCAAACCAAATGCTTAAATGATAGAATACACCCAAATGTAAAGGCGTCTTAGTGTGGCTTGACCACGTTGCTCTAACGGCACACACGTGGTAGCCTGCGTTGGGCCTATTGCTTGAATAGCTAGTTAGCTAGGGAGCTAAAGTGCGTAACAAGTTGGTTAAAAAAAAATCCCTAGGCACAGAAGACATCGTGTTGACATTTAGTCTAGAATAGATCAATACTTGAGATGTTATGCACGTATAAATGATACATGTACGGTTTACTTAAATACTCTTATGCCACATGGGTTAAAATGCGCATGCCTCGCCATGCTGACAAGGCCCTGACATTACTCAATCTAATCAACACATAAAAGACGACTCTCGGAAAAGAGAGAAAAACACCATGCATGTGTTGGTAAGATAAATTAACTGCATGGAATCCATGAAAACTGACAATATCTCCCATATACACAATCTCTTACCATGATGAAGAAGACTGCTGCGACACAGAGTACGTGCCGCTCCCTCTGCTTCGTTACAATGGAAAGACCTCCAACACTGCAGAGTTCTTAAACCACAGTTTATACCGCGCTCATATCGCGAGACCTGCCCGAAAGTTAATTTCATACACCGCCTATTGGCTATGTCGATTACTACAGGCTAAAATACCGGGGTTAGTAAGAAATGAATCAGTGTCTTCTTCGGTTTATAAAGCAAGAAGAACGTAATATATGGTCGCGTGCACGTGTTTTATTACAGGAACATCCAGTTCCTGTAATAAACACACATTCCGACAACAGTTACAACCTGAACTTATACACCACAAAGATGTTTTCAATGATAGAGGAAGTATGTTGAGTGTTATATCTGAAACGAACACATTAAGTTCTCCACAGCCATGTGTTTCCAGGGAATGGATGCATGCAGGTGTGTTTGCAAAGAAAGGAAGATTACTTTCAGGTCATAAACCTCAAATTGGATAGAATATTAATAGATGGGTAAAATATAGGACTCTAGACCTATACCACATCTGTCATTCAGCAAAAAGAAAAAGAAAAAAATCTTTAAACTGACTAACAAGAGATGTGGCTGGAGCCTGGAAATGAAATTAATAAGAGGCATTGGGTTCGCCCCTTTGAATCCTTATCGAACATTGCACGGATGCTCAGATCAGAGGGGATGGAAAACTCTTAAAAATGCCAGACTTCAACAAAGGAATTTGAACAGTTAATTATAGTCAGTTTTTGGCTTTGTCTATGCTTGCGTCAATGAGAATTGTCATTGGATAAAACTGATAACACTAACACGCAGTAGTAAATTAAGCCGTAGAACCTTAAGTTAAGTGGCGGATTCAACAGCGCTTACCATTTCAACAAGGGTGACGGTGGGGAAAAATAAATAATAAACCTCACAAAACTATAAAAGGGCAGGGTTTTCAACACACACACATACACACACACACACACACACACACACACACACACACACACACACACACACACACACACACACACA
>JAOPJO010000025.1:10942595-10962657 GCA_027123675.1 Molva macrophthalma | reverse complement strand
GTGTGAGGGTGTGTGGGCGTGGGTGTGTGTCGCTGGGTGGGTGTGTGTGTGGGTGTGCGTTTGGGTGAGTGTGTGTGTGTGTGTGTGTGTGTGTGTGCATAAGTGTTTGCATGTGTGTGTGTCGGCACACATGCTTCGTCTCTCCGTTTGTTATTTTCCCGCCTCCGTGTGTTCCTGTGTCACAAGATGTTGCGTGCCCGGTCGTTTTTTCTTCGACCTGTGCTGCCATGGCAACGCAGCGGAAGCCCCTGCCTTATATGGCCACGGGAGGAAGTGGGTTGGCAGCTGCAGCTCCATTCACTTTATCCGTTGCCTAGCACTCAGCTTACTACCGAGAATTGTTGACGGTTTGAAGTTGTCCCTTTGGAGGGACACACAAGGAACTGAAGCTCTCTGGTCAATATTTTATGAATCTATCCCATACCCACCAGGTTTGTTGAGATGTTGTAGACCGAGATAATACAATTCTGTTCAAATATATTTTGTCCTTGTCCCTACAGACACACAAACACACACTGACACTCACACCCACACACATACACATACACACACACACACACACACATATACACACATAGGGTCTCACACACATACACACACACATAGGGCCTCACACATACACCCACACACACATACATACATACTTACACACATAGGGCCTCACACATACACACACACACACACACACACACACACACACACACACACACACACACACGACACGCTCCAGTCACAAGGTTAGACTGAAGGGCAGGGATTGGTCAATGGTAGTTGTAAACAAGGAAGGTGTTTTGTCAGTGTAGAGAATGGTTGGCGGGTGGCACTCGGCCCCATAGAGAGAGGGGCTGCAGAGTCACATGATCGCCTGTTGCATCAATCTTTATACTTCGACACACACACTTCCCACATGTGGTTTGAATTGAGTGTGCCGTAAGGCAAACACACATGTCCAACAGGGGTTCCTATAAACACATGTGCCCATTCGATTTCTAGTACTACCTTAACGTTCGTAAAACTAGATAAGGGTATACTTACTAAACTGCACCGAATTTGAAACAATTCTGAATTCTGAAAATAATTTGTACCAAATAAACCTCTAATTAGACAGTGACAATAACAAGGCAATGTTGCCGTAAGTTATGTACTGTTGTATTTAATCAATCAGTCTAATAGATACGGTTTTTGACCTCCAGCCTAATGGTTTAGTGTTCAAACCCCAAGTCCATAGTCTACCTGTAGTCATCTCCTTAATGATATGTATCTAAAAAGATACAACTGTAAGTTGTTTTGGATCAGAAACATGACAAGGGAGCTAGGGATATTTTTAATTATGATCATAATCCTTTTATTAGGTGTTTGGCCTGGGCTCAGTGGCGCAGGTGGTAACGGGCCATGGAGCATTCGGACAGTACCTCAGCATCAACATTGGCTTTGGCCTGGGAGTTACCATGGGAGTGCATGTTGGAGGCACAGTCTCAGGTAACATCTTGAAGGTCATTAGCATAGGTAGAGTATAGAGCAATAATAACCACCACCATCATTACCATAACACACTATGTCCTGCTTCTCTTCCTCAGGGGCTCATATGAACGCAGCAGTCTCGTTGGCCATGTGTATGTTTGGCCGCCTTGCATGGAAGATGCTCCCCGTCTATGTTTTCGCCCAACTACTTGGGTCGTTTCTGGCTGCGGCGACAATCTATACCGTGTTCAATGGTAAGGACCACTGTGCTTGAAGGGCACCTTGCATTTCATTCACTCTTGTACTGTTATTGAATGATATGTAGTTGGATTGAATGGCTACCTTCTAAATTCCAGATGCCATCTATGACTACGGGGGTGGGAACCTGACCGTGACAGGTGCTAAAGCCACCGCTGGGATCTTCGCCACCTACCCTGCACCCTACCTCTCTCTGCATTCTGGATTCATCGACCAGGTTGACCTCTGAACTCCCATACTGTACTGTTCTACTTCTTTAGTGTGCGTGTCTTTCAGCCAAAATGTTGTGGGTTCGATGCCAAATGTCTGCAGTGTCCCTGTAGTAGGCATCCTTGAGCAAGATGCATACCCGCAACCTGCTACTTAATGATCTGTGACGACCCGTACCTGTATCACTGTAAGTCACCTTGGATCTCCGACTCAATAGTAGGACTGTATCATATGGACCTTTTGGTGTTCCAGGTGTTCGGCACGGCCATGCTCCTGCTATGCCTGATGGCGCTCTCTGATCAGAGGAACAAGCCGGCGGCGAGGGGCAGCGAGAGTGTGATGGTGGGCCTCCTGGTGCTGCTGATCGGCGTTTCCCTGGGGAGCAACAGCGGCTATGCCATAAACCCCACCAGGGACCTGGCACCCAGACTCTTCACTGCTGTAGCTGGCTGGGGCAGCGAGGTCTTCAGGTGATGAGGATGAAGATGAGAGCGGATTTTAATTAACAGTCTGTTTTTTAGGATGTTGGCATATTGACCCGGAAAATGTTAGGCGTCTGGTCTAACAAACACAATTTTTTTTAATAAGAAAATAACACATTAGGAAAACAAACTGAGTGAATGCAGCACAGCGTATTTGAATTTGTTTTATACAGTCTTATGATTTAATGTGATAAAAATGTTTTTAATGCTATGTTCATGTTATATATATTTAGCAGCTATGGCAGTTTAAAACCATGCCTTAGATTGTTTTACTTTGAGGTTAAGCCATCGTTTGGTTAATTAATTTACTGAACCAACATAACTCATTATGTTAGACAATTGACAAATTAAGAAATAGGCAAATCGGCAGATCGCATCAAACACAACTACTATCATATCCGTCAACAATTCTACCTTTATTTTGTATTTCTATGCTAGCTCCATACATACACTGCTTAGTTTAATACATTTTGATTTAATTTTGTTCTCCTTGCAGAGCCGGAAACGGGTGGTGGTGGGTGCCTGTGGTGGCCCCCTTGTTAGGAGGTGTGATGGGTGCAGGACTGTACAAGGCTCTCGTAGAGCTTCATCACCCGGCCATCGTGTGTGATCAGAACGGCAATCAAGAACAGGAGGAGATGAATCCGCTGGAGAAACATAGCCACACTGATGTGTGTGTGTGAGAAAGACACTTCCGGGGAAATGTGTGACAGCTTCCCTGCACCTTTCTCTTTCACCTGAGTGAAGGAGAGAGGACCCCTAAATATGTGAGGTGCATGTTCAGCTTTGAATGTATGCATCTGAAGCATACATTTTAGAACTTTAATTGACTAGTAGATTGCAGATTGAGCAGGACAAGTGTGCAAGGAGTGAATTATGAGCGCAGACAGTGACTTCAAGTAAGTGACACAGGAAATTATTTTTATTATTATAAATAAATGTAGGCATACACATTTATACAGTATACATTAAAACAGGTAACCTATCAAGGTACCTGTTGAGCAAAATATTTAGGCATTTACATGGGACAGCTTGAAGCCAAAGTGTGAACACTGTGTGTCTTAGCCAATCAAGCGCCAGTGGGATTTAGAACCAAAAGCCAGTGTCAATAAAACAGCAGCATCTTTCCTGGGATGTAAAGATCTTGGATTTTGGTGCGGGACTTGTTTCAAGAAGCAGGTTAGAAGTCAAAACTTTAACTCTAAACCTGCACTCAAAGTTAGACGATACGACAAACGGTCATCTGATATTGGTTTTGGAGGAATGAAAAGGCCAAGATAAAATGTGGAGGCTGCTGATCCTCCGCGTTGGCTGGGGAGAGACTTCAGCTCAGAGGACAGTGACAGAAACTGGGGGAGGTCATCAATTATCAATTTGACCCCCAACAGCTACTGCCCGGTTTAGCGATCAGCCCCACCTGCAACCACTCAAATGTATTTTAAATATTTATTTTAAATCAGAAGACTTCCTCGCGAGGAATATTTAGGTATCGGCATTGGTTGACAAGCAGGCAAAGTGGTCAGTATTATGTTTTATTTTGTTTGTATTAAAGTGATAAGCCAGGTTTGCTCTAACTTCTGCCTCATGGCACGTTGTTTAAGTTAAGGTTAGCTATGTATAACAAAGCAGTAAACGAGTGATATTTATTGACACTCAACACAGGGACATTCCAGTGAGATGAATGAATGTATGAACTAATGTTTTCATTTGTTTTACATTTGTCTGGACTTTTAGTTCTACGGTGTTTTACAGTGCTGGAGCTGTGTTTGAGAGGTCGAATACTGCATTAAATATCAGTAAACCGGATAAAGTCTAACCCCCCATAAAGAGACAGTCTCTCCTCAGCCAGAGAGAGAGGTGTTGATGGCTGGTAACCCAAGCAGGGCCTGGGTGGGGTAAGCAGCCAACGGCCATGCCAAATTATCTTTGAATTACTTTTTTTCATTGTTGTTGAAAGAAGAGGAAATACTAGATAATCTTGTATGCTCTTAAACTCCTTTAAGCGTGAAATGTTTATTATGACATTACTTCCTTCTTACAATGCTGGTACTACTCTTCTCCTGTGTGTTTACAGGACCAACTGGACATTGGACATTGCCCTGGTCCGGATAGATGTTAACTTTATTAGTCCTCAACCAATCTTTTGATAAATAAAACTCCTTTGTCAACCCTTCAATTGCTGTTGAGCATGTTTGTTTCAGAGGTGAAGTGAATCCATCCTGAGTACGAACTGCCACAAATAACTGATTAAAAAGAAAAGCCAACCAAGACTGCTAGCAGTCACGAAACGTAATCAAAGCCCACGTACCGCCGACCCCAGCGACCGCCCTTTTCAAGCGACTCGCGGGGAATGTCATTACGCAACTTTGCCTCCGAAAGCGGCAGTTCTCTGTTCTTCAGCGCCTGTTTCTCTCATATGCCGTTTAATGTGATTTTGGTCCCCCTGCAGGCGAAGTGGTGCATTACGCTTAACAGCATGGCAAGTTTCAGCCTCCTGGCACCTTCTGAGGCGGACTTGTGATTGATAGAATAATATTCGCAAATAATCAAGTTGTGTTTGTTTTTTCAATTTAAGATCGGACATGTCCACAGAGCATGTGTACCATACTGTCTGTCATTTGATCCAGTGGTTATTTGGAAGAACATTTTTTAGGTTTTCCCGACAGTTTCACTGTACAGAGAAATCTACCTAGACGGACATTATGGCTCCAAGTAGATACAATTTTCAGCATGTAAAATAAGCCCCGTACACCAAGTTGTAGAAATGTTCCGCCATCGGGGTGGCGGGGCTGATCGTTTGACTTTGACCGCAAATTATAGCTCCCCCTATGGGCAAATTGGTAGGCCTACCAAACTAGGCCTACCAAACAAATTTGAAAACTTTAGTGCAAAAAGGCTGAGCTATAAGCGTTACCAATGTAATATGATAATTATTATAATAACAATAGGTTTCCACGGATACAATTTGAATACCTCAATATCGATGGATATGGGGTTCTTCCCTAGCGGCTATGACCTAGCCTCACACAGCAAGACCACCGGAGGTTAAGCTTGAGAGATTATTAACACAAACCAATGTGTTGTCCATGCCAAGATCAAACTCAATAAAACAGCCTCCAGAGCCAAAACAATTACAATTAACTATGTAGCAAAATAAATATTTACTGTATTCAAACATTTGTATAGTAAGTCTGGATAAAACATAGTTCTCATGCTGCCTCTGAAACCTTATAATACTTGAATAGCTTTTATAGAATACCCTGGTGGAATAATTATAGATCGTATGTCATTAAGTATTGTAGTGAACTGTTCATTGAAACATAGTTTAAACCAAAGCTTTTGGATAGGTCCTAGGGTGAGGGTCTAGCAAAAAAAGATGCATACGAACAGGGTTTCTCAACGCCGGACCACAGCATGTTTCCCCACACTGACATGACCCTTGGCAGAGCCCCCAGGAGCGCTCTGGGTCGACTGCTTCTTCTTCGGTGTGGCCACTTTGGATCTGCCTTTAAAAGCCTTGGTGGGGTCCAGCTTGTTGTTGAAATGGGTGTCCCCCGTGGGGTCCACTGGGCCCAGCTTGCGTTGGAAGGTTAGCGGTGGGTACAGAGACTCCCACTGCTATAGAGGGAGAAGAAGAAGGTTTTCCAATAGGGACGATGAGGAAAAACGTACCCTTTCTCAAACCCAAACTAAATGTATCACGCAGATACTAACAGCATATTGTATTATCATTTCATTCATGTAGCATACGGTTACCAGTAAGATAAACAATATTGCCATGATAATTTCCCTTACTGTCTTACTGAATGCTCAGCTTATGGGCTGCAAAACTAATCAGCCAATAATAATTCAAAATAATACAGATTTTCCCAATGTCCAAAGCCTTAAAAATACATTTAATTATAAGTTAAAAAAAACAAGATACATTTAAGAATAAGATCATTGTCTGGGGCACCCCTTACCTTGGCCTGGGGACTGGGTCCATAGGGTGTGAAGGAGTACTGCCACTCAGGCAGGCCCAAGTGCGTGAGCATCAGGCGGTAGTAGGAGGTGAAGGTCGGGGTCAAATAGTGCCAGTACAGAGAGCGGTCAAGGAACCAAATGTGACTTTGCTGGGCTACAACCCCTGGGGACAAAAATACAGATTGTATATTTTTGAAATTGTTTTTACAAGATTTTTGTGCTATTAAATTAATAAAGATAATTAAACATGAAGAAAATGAAACCTTGGCTGCAGTTTCTGTAGACCAGGCATACTTTTCCATTTCCGCCACAGGAATCCAGCTCAAAGATCCGACTCCGAGAATCAAAATGAGGTACAGCAGGACAGTCTTCTGATTCTGTCAAAATCACGTTGTTGTGTTGATACAATAATGAATGTACAAATGATTAGGCTACATGGTTGCCCAGAAATGTAACATAATGTGTGACTTCCATTTATAGTTTGCTATAATTTTTAGCATTATCATTTTTAATACCGTATACTTATGTTACCTTCTTAATGTAAATCAATTTGACTTAAATATACGTATTAATTTCAACTCAGATACACAACATTATACAACCACCATCTAGGAGAAATTCTCAAGGAAAGGAAAACTTTGCAGTGAGGAATACAGAGGTTAGCTTTACCACTTTCTGTGCTGCCCCCATCCCAGTCTAGGTCAGCCAGTGTGGGCGCATTAGGCAGGGAGAAAACTGTTGACTGGGGATGCAGTTGTCGTAGCCTCACCACACTGTTAATCATCATGCAACCAACTGGCACACACTCATCTGTACAATAGAAATACATATTTGCAAAGTTTATATTGCAAATACTAAAATCATACATCATGGACATTATTTAAGTAATACATACACTTATGTTTGTAGAATAACCTTTACATTGGACTTAAACCACCTACTATCAAGTTTGACACTCCATGTGAGTGTAAACCCGTCGGTTGTCAAATAGAAATCTCGCAGATCCTCTGGAAGAATGCATGTGTTTTTCTGCAGAGAGAATTATAAGTGAGTCTTAACGACCTTTATATTACACATGCATACACCGTATAGCATATTAAGACCAACCAACATTCAAGTGCGATATTACCCTTTTCTTTGTGTGTTTGTTTGTGTGTGTGTGTGTGTGTGTGTGTGTGTGTGTGTGTGTGTGTGTGTGTGTGTGTGTGGTTTGTTTGTCACCTGTTCCCATGACAGCAAAGATCTCTTCTCTGCAGGCTCCCTCTCTACAAACCGAGCGTCTGCAACACCAGGCATGCTCTCTGGAACATATTCAAGTGTTTTGTTATACAATGTAAAGTGTGAATAGCAGCAGTCGTACCACATTCATTAAGGGCCAATGTTTACAACAACTAGCATTGCGGTTTAGTGTGCGCAATCAATGATTTAAATTTCAGATAAAACAACAATACACACCAAGTATTCGGGTAATGCCAAGTGTAAGTCTTTCAGCAACACCTTTTTTCTCTTCCATATTTCTTATCTTATCAAGTTCTCAAGATGAGAGAAAACATTGGAGCATATTATTTATCATTAACCAGCTGATAACAACTATACGACGGCAAATCCAGAGCAATTGCAAATCGATATACTTTCAGCATCATTCGCAGGTTCTTCTTCTCATTATTGGAATACTGACATTACCGCCACCAATGGAGCTGGAGTACGCACAGCCTCAGGACCAGTACAAAATAAATCTGGGAAATGTAGTTCAAAACTAACATACCTCAAGGCAGTGAATTCAACCAATAGAAAACAGATATTTTTAGAGAACAACCAATCGTCGTTTGTGTTCATAGCAAAGAGTGGGACTTGTTTCCCTTCGCAACGCTTGGTTCCCGGGGAGTGGCGGTAGTTTCAACATGGCGGCAGCCCTAACTAGAAGTGGAGAGTCAGGAATATTTTGGATTAATGACAGTATCCTTTATGTATTTGGACTTACTTACTACTTCTGACATTTTAAAACAGATTTTGACAAGCGGTGAAGTTTGTTGGTTTTCTTAAGCGTTAATATAACACCACACTAGGGCTAGGGCTAACTGTATTTTAGTGGCATATTGTGTGCCTTTTTCCTCTCACTATGTTGGACAAGGATATGTGATGTTGTGATGCTGAAAGGGTTAATGGCCATGTCTTGTTGTGTGGTTGTCCCCTGAACTTGTGATCGCAGCATCAGAAGAAGAGCAGTCCGTTGTACTGGTTCCAGGTGAGTGTTACTGACATGATTTTAAAGAAAGTTCCTCATATTGCATCTACACTACTTTATCATATTTTTGATTGTCTTTTTCCTCAAACTTCATAAGGAGTGAGCAGAGATACAAAGTATGGCATCGCCAGTTCGAGTGAGAAAGTTACAAAAATGAGAGACAAGCGTGACTGTAAAAAAAGCACAAAAATTGAGAGGCGTCAGGGTCACTTGCAAAGCGCTCCTTCACTGACTTGCAAAGCACAAGACCTGATCCATCCCCACACTGCAGTCTCCATGGCCACTTCTGCGTATGGCAATAAAGTCACCCCCTTGTCACAGGTAAACAGATAGGCCTATTTTTCTAATTTAATCTCAGTGTAAATAGTGTTATGCTGAAAAATGTTGTGGGGACAGAATGTATGTATTTGATATAAAGCTTGAATGTTTATAAAGCATCATTATTATTTTGTTTGTTTTATATTTAAAAGTGTTTGGTCCATTCTCACAATTTCCTTTATTCCAGACCAACACAACTAGAACCCAGACCAGTTTGAAGGACCTCTGCCCAGAGGATAAGCGGCGTATTGCTAACCTCATTGAAGAACTAGCAAGGCAAGGCATTTTAATGACAATTTATGCCCAGTGTCACCTAAAATAAAATATGCTTAACAGATTGGTGTTATACAAAACACTTCTCAAAATTAACATATTGTCCCCAGAGCACAGAATGACAAGTTTACAATTTCTTGCATGAAAATGCATAATGCAATTCTGCCATTACACTGCAGTATCTCATTTAAATTTCCAGAGTAAGTGAGGAGAAGGATGAGTCAGTACAGCGGCTGCGGGACGAACAGGAGACATTTGAGCGCAAGATCCAACAGCTGGAGCAGCAAAATGTACTCATCGTTCAGGAGAGGGAAAGTATCCTTTCCAGATGGACAAACTTGAGCGCACATTCTCTACTGTTGCTATGGTATTGGTTGGATGTTATTTTGTAAAACATACAAACCAGGGTGCAGCACCTATTCATTTGGACCATTGCTACTTATTGGAAAAAAAAACAGAAACATTGACTATTTTGCAGACACTTAGTGTGATTTTTGTTTTAGAAACATAAATTGGCAAATAAGGCATCTTAGGGGTGCCTACAGGTAGCCTGTGGATCAAACCCACAACTTTCTCAACAATCTTGCCCTCTATATAAATATAAAAAGATTGAAAATACCTTTCTTTATGGAAAATGTATTGCATGCTCTTTTGCTAATGGGACTTGGTCTATTGGTTTTGTTTTTAAGTTAAATAATTTAGCAAACTTAATGATTTTTTGATTATATTATGATAGCATGAAACCTTTTATTCATTTTCCCTATAGAAGAATCCATTTGAACCCATATTGTAGGAGGTCTGGCGTCATATTTGATGAGGCAACCTGCCAGCTTTATTATGCAGCAATTCATGGGCATCGGACCTTCCCTTCCTTATGACAAGCCAATTATAAAATGGTGGCACCAGTGATGTATGCCTCTTTTTATTATTTGTTTTAAATTAATCTTTCATCCAGTTCGATGATGCATTTGGTGCATTTAGCACATTACCTTAGTTTAAATAGTTTAAAGAGTTTGCTCTTAACTAAAACGTCCTGTGTTCTTCAAACAACAGGTGGGTTTCACAGTATCTGGGGCCAGGGTACGTGATACATATTAGTCTGCTTTTTATCCACCCTAGGGACTTCTTTTAATTTCTGTCGTACCAATGGCAGATTTAATGAATCAGTGAAATTACTGTCATTGGTTGAGCACTAACAAATAAGTTGGAACAAACTAATTATGTTGGGAATACATTTGAGGGGCAGTGCCAGACTACAGGATACACAAATGGTAAAAAAATAAATGGTGCCAACTTGTATCACACAAACTGGAAACAAAGCAAATTTAACATAAGGATAATTGTTTTGATCGGTGAGAGTTAGGAAGGACTTTTTCATGATTGCAACTTTCTTTGGTGGTTCAGCGTATTGTCTTTGGTATTGTGTAGAATTTAGTGGCATCTGGCAGAAATGGAATATAAGATTCATAAGTATGTCTTAATTAGTGTATAATCCCATGAAAATAAGAACTGTTCATTACTGTATTCATTACCTTAGAATGAGCCCTTTATATCTACATAGGAAGCGGGTCGTCTTCTCGGGGGGCCCACCATGTTGGCACGCCATGTTTCTAACGCAGCCCAGAACGGACAAACTGCTCTAGAGAGAATGCGTTTTGAAATCAACAAAATACAATTGGCTTAGAGTTCTAGGAAGGAGTATGGTGTGTTATCCCCATGGCTGCAACCCATTCGTGATACTTTTTTAGTGCCATCGTTGTGTAGGGAGTGTTATAATGAGCAATGTTGTATATCAAATGTGCCCAACACCGTGACGTTATACTGTAAGTGTCCGAGAAGGTTAACCATCTCTCGGACACGCCTCATATACCCTAGTGAAGACGAGATGGTTCGTCCTCTCCCCAAAATATATTTATATTTAGAGTATTCAAAAATAATTCACACACTATTAAATCCAAGTGTAAGAAAGTGAAGTGAATGACAGTTTGCGTGCATTTTTTAATACATCCATGATTTGGAGATCAGTTTTTCCTGGTCGATAACTAAAAGTAGGCTTTAGGTTATCTACTACTGCAAAGAACCATCGCGTTCAGTGTAAAAGACCTTTGCTTGGAAGCTATGTCCTATAGTTTGACATTTACAGTCTAAATTACAAAATTCAATTCATAAATCTATCAAGGAACCTCATCACTTGACACTTGGCTACTTGATGTTGTAGACGATGAGATCATTTAGGTAGTACCTTCTGGCACCTTACACAATACAGACCAGTAGAGGCCACCGTACTCCTTGGAAAGGAAGAGGTGAGGGTGGGTATTCAGTTGGTTGCAATCTGCAACCTCACCGCTAGTGGCCACCTAACTTTTACATACTGGACCTTTCAAGTAAAGTAAACATAATATCATGGCTCTTTGCTTCTCAGTGTGCCACCCTTAGGCTTTCCTACAGGGGGCAGTGTTGACTAAAAGCAGAGTTAAACTACCCACTGTTCAGAAGATTGCGATCAAGTGCAGCATTATACATACATTTACATATTTGATGTAAACTTACAATCTAGTGGTTCTCTTTCGTTTGGCCATTGGTAGAGTATTACCTATGGTTAACTTATTTATCTATCTATCTATCTATCAATCTATGTTACTGTTAACAAGATAATGGAGGGAAATGAGTCTTATGTAGAGATCTATAGTCCTTTTCTGTTACATTTCAATTTCAACAATTTCGTCACAAAGCCAGTTACAACAAATACTTATAATATGTCTACATCTTGCCATACTTCAAATAATGACTGCTGATTGTTGCTCAGTTGTTTGTTGTTCAGTTGTTTGTCAGTAGTCTCAAACATCTGACAATCTGCCTACCTGTTTTCACGATCTCACTCAGGTCAAACAAGAATATGGCCAGCAGTCAATTTGAGTGGAAAACATTGCAAAATATGAAGAGTAATATGAAGAGTAATTGACCCACCTGGTAATTGCACGATTGGCAACGGCAGCAGGGAAAATGAGGGAAAGCACAACTCAATTAAAGGCACTTTGGCTCAGAGACTTGGCATTTACACCAAACTTCTAAACTCCATTAAAAAAGCATTTGAGGGGAAAAAGCGTTCGGATCAAAATACCTCAGGGGGACAACATAGTCTTTAAAGTGCACACAAGAGTCAGAAACACGCTTCTCAGCTGGGCGATTCCGGCACTTCTACGAAAGGTTAAGGAGACACCAAAGGCAAACATAGCGAAGGAGAATCTTGTCATGACTAATTCCATTAGGTAAGGGCTTATCTTATCTAACAAAGATTCAGGGTTATCGAGCGCAGCCACTATGTTGGGCTGTATTTTAGCCTCTAGCCGCCTAGGATGAGAGGGAAATGTTCCCTTGATATTTTGTGAGTTTATTTGACATTTGAAACTGTCTGGCAATCAGGATGAAATGACTTTCAAGAGCAAAGGATGTCTTTTTGTTGCGCTGCAAGGCACTTGGACCCTGGATAGAACCAAAGTCAGGGGTACATTGGCACCTAGGTATGCCTGTCTAATAATGTTTTATCCCTGGAAACATTAAACAGTGCCAGCTATTGATGGAGTACTTCAGAGAGGAATTCCAACACTGTTGTGTTGTGTTTATACATCTCCTTTGTATATCTTTTTTTTAATGTTGTTTTTTAATTGAATGACATTTCTTTTATAAGAGTTAAAGGCAATTATTATAAATTATAGTCATCACAGCAGTGTAGTTGGTTTAACCAAACACTTAAGTGCCCAATATATGAACCAACAAAACATGTCTTACTCTGTTAGACATTTTAACAGCTTACCGAAGTGCAATATACTGGCGTACCACACCGATGGGACGGAGCAAATACTCTTGCTGTACTTTATGTACTTTATACAGAAGAATATTTTCTGTTTCCTCCTCTTTTTTTCTGTTTTCTGTGCTCCCCAGTCTTATTTTCAATTTGTCAGGCGTTAAAGCTGCTGCCTAAACTTCAATCGCTTACCCATCATTGCTGTCTTGCCTATAGACACCCACCCACACACACACACACAAACGTTCGTAGACATTCTCTCTCTTGCTCTCTTGCTCTATCTCTTCCCCTTCTCTGGCTCAGTGTGGTTGACTTGACACACTGTGCTAAAGCTTTAAAATATTCCCCCCTCCTGTGCAAATGTGTTCCACCTTGAGGTGGATTTCATTATTTCATTTGTGCGCTGGCCTGACAGGAGAGTGAATCATTCTGACAGGGCCCGTCTGAGGCCTCTCCGACTCCAGCCCTCGGCTCTGTGTATTTTCGCCGCAGCACAGGGAGGCAGTTAGTCGTTGCCGTTTTCTTTTCTTTTTATTTGCCACTCTGATAAAAATGGAAAAAACCGACTAGTTTGTTGAGTTCTTGGCCCCCGATTGGCTGGCCTCTCAAGGCTGAGGAAGAATCATGTTTAGTGCAACAGAGAGGTGGGGTTTTATTGGGTCTTGCTCCTCTTCGGTGCAGATTACCCTGTGCAGGAGACTTTGTCTGCCTGTCTCTGCCTTGGGCCTCTGTTGCCATGGCCCACAGCCCTGGGTTGCTGCAGTACAGCACCGAGACCGCCTAGAAGCCGTGAACCTCTTTATTGGTGGCAGATTGGATACTGTAACAGATTTATAACAGGTACATGTAAACATTGCAGTTCCAGCTACAAAACAATACTGCATACATGACGCTGATTTTCAATGGAGTTCTTGTTAGGGTTTTTACCAAGAGTGACCGTGCGGACATAATGCATTGACTTGCTTTGCTTAACACCAGCAGACAGTGTAATAAATCTTCTCTTGGGAGACGAGCAGCAGCAGTAGTCCTATAAAAGCGTATTCAGTTGATTCCCCGCTGGACCGTGCCCTGCGTAAACCTAACACGTGGTCCATGTTTACATGATCGTATGTCCTTGTGATGCCCTTCCTTCTCCTCCATAGAGAACCGCTCTACGGCCTCAATCAAAAGTGTTTCACTTCATGTTTATGGAAGCTGCACGACTGCATTTGTCTATTGCTGTTCTTTCAATTTGAAGCCACCCACGCTCAACCACACACATTTGACCCCCTCGGTTTAGTTTCTATGGGCTGATTTAAAGGCTGCCGGTGTAGACTCGGAGTGTTTTCTTATGGACTCTACCTTCCATGCAGCCATGAGTCCCAGCTGTGAGTTGCTGCTTAAATTGAGCTTTTCTTCTCTCTTTTTTCATCCAAGCAGTGTTGGGCAAAAAAAGAAAACTCCTCCTCATCTCTTGGCCCACCACCATAAAAGGATTTGTCCTGGAGGAGTCACACTTTTACGGTCACCCAAGGCCAAGGCCGTGTGTGCACACAGCCTACTTTATTGAGTTGTGTGTAGGCTATTTCATAACAGCGGGAAAGTGTTTGTGTGTGTGTGTGTGTGTGTGCGTGCTAACCGCCTGCCCGCCCGCAGGTGTGAAGTGAGTGTTGTTGGACTGCATGTGTTTCTTGTGTACTTCTTATATCTTTTTTTTACTTCCGTGTTTATGATCTTTTTGTATGCGTGGCTGTGTGGCGGGCGTCATTAGTGGGCTCCCGTGTCGCAGCGGTGGTTGGGTTCCAGATTAGTTTGGTGCTCTCTGCCAGCTCTCTGTCTGGCAGGCTGCCTCACACGACACCGGCCAGCCCAGCTCCACGCAGCTTGGCCCGACCCAGATGGCGACAGCTCGGTGCCATGACAACAACTTTGATTTTGTTGGCCACTTTTTTGCACTTTTCTGCTTTTCAAGTTTGCCTCGACTCTCTCTTTCTCTCTAGTCTACTTTTCCTATGATATGTTTTTTGTTTTGTAGAAAAGAGGATTCTAAAGGCTGGTTCACATTCAGCTAAGAGTGTAAGAGGCGTTCAACAAATAATATAAATTATATAAATTATAATAATATAAATACTCAGTTGTTTGAGTTTTTCTAAACCACAGGATAGCAGGACCACACAGGACCGCATTGTTGAATACTTGATTCTGATTGTTCAATAACGTTCCAAGGATGTGCATTATTTTTCAATAACGGGCCACCTCTGCCTTGTAACAGGTCTGAATCAATGCGATACAAATCAAACTTTAAAAACAAAGATCCAATAGAACATCGACCAGATGTTTCCTTGACAATGCAAAAACAATATGCTGAAAACGCGGCGGATTTTAATTTCAGCTGATTTTAATTTGATAGAAACCAATAATGTTATACTACAAAGTAACTCACATCTAATCGTTGGTGGTATAAAATCCCTTCATGGTTTATTCCTTATGTATTTCACAATGGCAATAAATCAGCGTTTATATTGAAATCCCAATGCCTGTATTGTGATGCATAGTGTCTTTTGGCTGCTTGAACTAGTGTTGTTATCAAGTAGGTCATATTGCAAATAATTCGATGTGCTTTGCTTAATGTGCACATGCTGGGGACCAGCAGACAGGGGTTTTCACATTTTGGGCCAGGTTGATGTATTGCAAGTCCTGTTTAAAAAAAAAAAAAAAAAAGGGATCCTGTTGGCCCCTTAACCTCTGATGCCTGTAGGCCTGCAGCAACAGTACAAGGAGTGCCAGGAGCTGCTGGGTCTCTACCAGCAGTATCTGTCCCAGCAGCAAGAGAAGCTCAACCAGTCCATTGCACAGCTTCACAGCAAGGTATGGTAGTCACTGTTAATGCATGTATATATGTACAAAATATACTTATACTTCATACAGACCTGACTCGCTGTCCCCGGCTGCTCATGTAGGTGTGGAGAATGCGAGAGGGAGTGAGGGAGGATTTTATTGTGTGTGTGTGTGTGTGTGCACACCCTAGTGAGCCATTTTCAAACAACAGCCCTGTTTACCGTCCATCACAATATGCTCTCCCACTGACACACTCAGACGCGTTAGGAAACACTCGCCGTCAATGGTGGGAACACCTTTCTTTCTTGCAAAAGCAGAGTGCTTTTTACACCAACACAACACAGGGGCTCCTTAGAGGGCTACAATCACTGCTCTGCATCGAGACCGCTTCTCCCACCAACCCCCCCCCTTGCACCTAATTTATAGTCGCAGTGCGTGAAGCATATATTACGTAATCATAGCCCTTGCGCATTGTTCACATGGCGATTTGTGGCACGCCACGCACCTCTGAATTGTTTACGTTCTGTGAGCAGATTCCGCAAACTGCGTCCACAGCAACTTTACGGCGAATCAAGGACTATAAATGCCATGGCCGTGCGCAAACTGTCCGCGGCACACTTCACGATTGGCACATCAGGCCGACTATAAATTCCACCTTCGGAGGGCTGCTAGAGGACTGGGTCAGTCACATGGTCCCACAGTGTCTGTGAGTGATAGGTAATTTCCTTCTCCCTGAACCTTAGACCATTAGTTAAAGTCTCTTCCTCTAGTTTGATTTCTGAGATGAACATGTTATCCTTGTGTTTGTCTCAAAATGACCCTGACTTGCAATCGAGCTGCAATGATAGTCGGCAATGAGAAATCTAAAATCAAATTCATTAAGTCTTTGAGCACAGACCACATCCTTTGTTTACCAAAGCTATGCTCTGGTAAAGGGATCTGCCTTTTTGCTTCAGCATTGGTAGGGGACGTGTGTAATAGGAAGGAAACGTCAGGGAATGTGTGTAATATGAAGGAGACGTCAGGGAACGTATGTAATAGGAAGGAAACGTCAGGGAATGTGGGTAATAGGAAGGAAACGTCAGGGAACTTGTGTAATAGGAAGGAAACGTCAGGGAACGTGTGTAATAGGAAGGAAACCTCAAGGAATGTGTGTAATAGGAAGGAAACGTCAGGGAACGTGTGTAATAGGGAGGAAACGTCAGGGAACGTGTGTAATAGGGAGGAAATGTCAGGGAACGTGTGTAATAGGGAGGGAATGCTAGGTAAAGTGTGTAATATGGGGGGAAAGACAGGGACAGGTGTAAGAGGGAGGGAACATGTTTAATAGGGAGGGAACGCCAGGTAACGTGTGTAATAGGGAGGGCACGGCAGGGAACATGTCTAATGGGGAGGGAACGTGCAGTATTGGCACCGCCACATCATGTTCCTGGCTGATCCAGGGTGTGAAGGGAAAAAGCGTGCTCTGAAGGCCTCAAAGTCCCTTTTGTCATTCGTTTATTTATTTCCCTATGCAGGTGTCCGCCAGTGAAGCAGCTTCCGGCAGACCCTCTGGCGGCAGGGTGAGCGGTTCAACCCTGGACGGCTCGCACCCAGACCCCGGCCCCAAGGGACAACCCCGCACCCGTGGTCGCCAGACCTTCTCAGACCTGAGCCCTCCGGACACCTCCTCCGGCGAGAGCGGGCCATCGCACGCACGCACAAAGCCTCGCAGCGCTGGCCGCGGTTGCAGGCACTGCTCTGCCGACGGTGCCAGCAGAATCAAGCCACGGGGGGCGCGTGAAGAAGACCAATGTCTAGAGCACGGCGACCGAAGCTGCTGCGGACCTCAGGCCTGCACCAGGTATAAAGGGCAGCACTATGTCCGGCACACTTTATTATCCGTACCTCAGAAGTCACCTCCCCCATGGCTCCGTCTCCTATAATCCCAATCTGTATCATTAATCCACAAGTAAACCCGACGGCACCCATTTAGCTTGTGAGCTGACGACGTCGTACACATTTCCCTCGCAGGCCAAGTGATGCAGAGGCCGCGGCACCCCACGGGGCCCGGGCAGCCCTGACGGACCCTCTCTTGGGCCACGAGGACTGGGAGGAGAAGAGACACCAGCTGCTGCTGCAGAAGCTGCAGCTGGAGGCGGAGAGGGAGAGGCTGCAGACGCGGCTGGCCGAGCAGGAGGAGCGCCTGGCCAGACAGGGCCAGCAGCTACGGCAGTCACGACTCGACTACAGCAGGTACGGCGCCGAGACGGCCGGCATATGGTGACCTCGCCGGCTGCCATCTGTTACCCTAGACCTGATGAGAGATTGGTCGCTAGTGAACCTTAGTTCCCCCTCCTCCCCTCTCTTTTTGGGTTGCCAAAGTCTAGATTCTACCTCTCTCTCCGTCAGGTTCCAACAGGCCACTCAAGCGGAGCCCGCCTGCTCCATCACTGGAAGTGGAGCATCACAGAGCGAGCGGCCTTCGAACCGGCATTTGTTTTTCGGGTGACGTTGACACAAACACACATGCACACACTAGCACACGCACGCGCACGCACACACAGTAACACACGCAAAAAAACCTGGGCCACTTGTTTTGGGTCTAACTGGATGTGATGTTCCTGTGGTTTTTACAGTGGGTGTGAAGATGCAGATGCTGCAAAGCACCTCTTGAGTAAAGATCTGCCGCACACTTCAGCCAACTCTCTTCAGAAGGAGCTTTCTATGCACGGTGAGTTCAGAGAGCCTATTTTTCTCGGCTAGTTGGTAAACCACATGTCTCAAAACTCTTAACCACAGGCGGTTTTGTTTAGACAAGTTTGTGTTCATTTTAGCGCTGATGCATGCAGGAAAAGTTCTGGAGAGTCACTCTTGAGAGTCACACACACACATGCACACACAGACAGATGCACACAAGCGCGCACGTGCACACACACACACACATACACACACCTCATTCACCTCCTTTCCCTTCCGATGAAATCATTCCTCTTAATTCCAGTATACTTCTACCATCATGTTCGAAACAGTTTGTGCCCTACAGTCATCATCTGCTGTCCTACATCTCTACACACACTGTGCCCGTTAGCCTGTGTAGTTTTCTGCTGTCTGTTTCTTAAGTTGTAACAACAAAACAATGAACCGAGCTACCGTTTTTCTGTCTGACAAGCAGCCATTTTGAACTTGGACCTCTCTCCCGACAGAAGCCTTGCGGTGCTCCAGACAGGACATGGCTACGTCGCCGGTCACCACGTTTGCCTGCATCCCTGAGCCCATACCAGCATGTGCCTTACCCCTGAAGTCCCCTGAGGCTAGGTAATAATCTCTTCATAGGATATGACATAAAACAGGAACTTAAATGGTTTCTGGCTTTCGCTGTCTCCACTGCCTCCAATGAGATTTGGAGGGGTGTAGTCAGAATGTTTGTTTGATGTTACCTGGTAACCCCAAAAGGCCAGTAATGTTAACACATGCAATAGCATGCGTTTAAACTATACAGGGGCAATTTATCCTACTTTGTGTGTTCAAGTTGAGATTTGGATCGGGATCAATCCGTAACCCACTACTTCACTCACTACTCATCCCTTTTCATCTAAAATAAGTTGTATTAGGGTTTGCTGTTCCTTTGAACTATTTTTCTTAATACTACAAAAACCCACCGGATTGATCCCTCGGACTGTTTTGGCAACGCACTTGACAACTCAACCACGTTGATTAGACTTCGAGACGAGGCGCTAACTGGCGATTCAAGCGTGACGTAGCTGTAATTGACGTCAAACAGTTTCCTGCTCTGCACAATCTATATTCTTGGTTTCATCGGGTAAATAAAAAAGTGTCCCGTATTGACCAAGAAAAGTTGGCAGCAGAAAAACCTACAGACTCACCTGAGAAAAAAATAAAAGTTGAGGTGTGAATTACGCACAGGAGGGTAAATGAGGCCGTTTTACTGGTCAAGCTAACTTTTACAGCAGGCTGGAGCTAAATGAAGCTCCTTTCCTGGGCCAGCTAATACTGTGGCCATGGCTGTCAGGAGCCACGCTGCGTTCCATTAGTCGGCCTAGCGGGGACCGAGCTGCAGGTGTAATTGAACAGACTTCTGGATGCACGCACACACACACAGACACACACACAGACATCCAGACACCGACACATTCACACACACACACAGACACACACAGAAACCCACTCTTCTCCCTCTGCCACAGTAATGAGACAGAAAACGGGGGAGGGGAAGAGGGGGGCGGGCGG
>JAOPJO010000025.1:10877621-10889458 GCA_027123675.1 Molva macrophthalma | reverse complement strand
CCAGCCAACCTAAAGTCCCTCCTTTCCCCCTCCCTGAGAGATGTAGCAAAGTGGAACACTTGCTGGCATTCTGCACCCCAACATACACACACGCCCCCCTTAACACAACTACAAAGCGCACAGGGAATGAGAGGGAATCGCCTCAAAGGGAATGGAAGTCAGCGAATGCGGAAGAAGGTAATTCACCAGAAAGTGCAAAGTCAGAGCAGGAAAGGAGAGAGCGAGAGACAGAGACAGAGAGCGGGACAGAGAGAAGAGAGAGTGATAGAGAGAGCGACGGTGCAAGCGAGAGAGAGAGACAGACAGACAGACAGACAGACAGACAGAGAGAGGGAGGGCTAGGCCTTTCTATGACTCCACCTTTCTTACTTTGCCGCCCTGGTTGTCATGACGACTTGTTATCCTAGGGGCTGGAGCTGGTTTCGCTTTTTTCCTGTGAGGCATCTGGGAGATGTTTGGAAGGAGAGGTGCCATGGGGACCCCGGGCTGCACTGTTCTTAAACACACACGGTGACGGGCAAACGCTATTATTTACCCACACGGGGGAGGGGACTGGAGTCTAATCGAAAGAAGCAGAGGAGCTTTGCATGGGAAAGAGAAAAAAAGCTTGCCGCTTATTTCCAGGAGCCAGGGCGTAAAGATACACAGTGGCCACCTGCCACACGGAGGGGAAAAGGAAACAAACGTTATTTTGGGGCATTTGTATTTTGGATGAGAGCACAGCAGAGCTGACTAGGGAACATACTGCTAGAATTAGTAGCGATTTAGGAAAGAAATATTCTAACGCATTAAAAATGTTTTTTTATAACATTAAAAATCCATTACGGTCAAAGCCTTTGCTGTACAGTCTTTTAATATCGTGAACTTTTCTACAACGCGTCCTACAAAGGCTCGCCGTGCGAAGACGCTGACTCAAGCTTAGTGTCTGCCTTCTCCTCCCAGGGGTTAAGAAGTCCGTCTGATTTGAGGGCTTGGCACGTTGGCACGGCAATGCCAGCCAACTTGCTTAGTTTACAAATTAGAGGACCTGATGATGTCGACAGCGGCCAAATTTGTCTAATTAAAATCACAATGGCTTGAAATGCTGCAGTGCTGGCACTGGTACGCGTGGGGACACCCAGTTCGCCCTCATTAGGATCAACACCACAAGAGAAAGGTTAATAGTATACGTCTGTGATACAAGCAAAAGTGTAAGCTCATTAAGTATGTTAAAACAGTTAAGGGACGGCATTGATTGATTAAAGAGCACAAAGCTTCCTGCTTTATCATGTATCTTTAAGGATTAATACTGCTCAATAAAGAGGGTATTCATTAAAATAACAAATAGGTCTTAGAGTTAACGTTGTTATTATTATCTATATGGCACACAGGGATATTTAATAAGATGACCTGAATAAAAAAATATACATACATTATAGATAATAGCATCACCAGTTAATCTAGTAATTCAGTACACAACATATCCTATAAGAGTCATGCCTCTCTGCTTCTTTCAAGAATTGTCTGGTTGTCTAATTCTGATCCCCTTTCATCAGGTTCCATCTCGGCGTTATGGGCCAAGAGTGGAAAGCGAATTAATTGCAGTGTGCTTATTTGCAGAAGGGTTCCTCCTCTGTGCCCGTGCGCTAATTACAACTGACAGCACTCTCCTTGTCAAGCTTTTTACTTTTAGGAAAATCAAAGAAGCGTGAGTGTACTTATAGCCAGCCAAGGCTGCTAAGCCCATCTGCCATTTCCTCATCATGTGTGTCTTATGGAGTCTACTAAAGTCATGGTGAGGAGACTGACGTTAGCTTATATCCCTAATTAAGCACAGCCTAATGTGGCGGTCGCAGAATGAAGTTTACTTGAACTCGTGGCGATAGTAAGAAAGTGAAACAAAACCAACTGGCAGGTGTAGCATTACTAGGGATGTTGTAATTGTACTTTGGAACACTGCTGGTTCCCAATGGACAAGAACAGCCTTGAACCACTACACAGTGCTGTGCATATTGATCCAATTGAATTCCATCAATAGTGTCGGAAACATTCACATGGAGCCATGTGAATTGTGTTCCATCAAATGTTGCACACAAAGAGAGAATAACATATATTGATTATGTTGGAGTGTGGCACACAAATGGAAGAACCTACTGACTTACATGACATCACTCATTCAAAAAAACACTTTAAAGCCATTTGTGTTCAGTTACGCACCAGTTACCACAGGATTATCCCATCAATACTGTGCCATGCTGTATGAAGTGACATCTTTAGTGTATGTTCATCAGTATGGGAGATCTCAAATGTCTACTCTGGTCTAAACATGCATTTGTTATGGCGCATGAGCAGCCTACAGACTATTATTATTCTATTGTTATTCTCTTTCATTTGTTAAATATGTTAGATTCTGCTTTTGGATTTTGGTATTTTAATATGGACTGGAATGGTAAATATTACTTGTCATGCAAGCAAAACTCTCCTATTATATAAACAATATTATGTGAATGACAACACTCACATTTTGTAGGTTAGGCACAAATGTCCAATCTGGGCAATTCAAATGTTTAAATTGTAAGTGAGCAATCCCAAGGTAGGCTGCCATTATTTAGGCTATTATCCAGTGTATACTTTCCTAGCTATCAGCTTAGCCTGCTAAGTGCCATTCACTGCCATTCACTGGCATCCATGCTGAAGAGGTAAATAAAAACTACTTGATGAGACTTGAAAATCGCTCAGAGTGGATAACTCACCCTTGGGGAAAGTTTATGGACATTTACTTTTCGCTAAAATAACTTCAGCTACTCCGCTACAATGTACTCCAATGCCCAATCTATTCTGCTCTCCAAGCTAATCAGAGTTGTTTGTTTATGTTGCATACTGTGCAACATTAGCTAAAGAATATAAATTCTGCTTTTGGATATATTAGTAAAGTAGGATAGATTTGATCCTACTGTTATAATTTACTTAAACATTTTAGGACTGTATGAATCCATGAAGTGTTATAAAGGTGGATAACCTTGGCTTTCATGTCTAATGGGGTTGTTGTCCACAATATTTGAATATAAATGGCAGTTAAAGGAAAACTTCGGGATTTATCAACCTGGAGCCTATTTTCCGATCATTTTGGTTCTAAGGGACTAATGCGGACAACGATTTTTGAGATCGTTCTAATATTGAGCAAGAACGCTGTAGCCATTATCCGCGGAACGGGCTGCAATGTAATCCTTTGGGGCAATGGCACCTGTCAATGTATGTCCTCTAAAAGTTATTGTATTTGCCACTGACAGTGCTTAGATTAAATTCTATCATTTTGCAAAGGATCCCTACAGATAAGTAAAACTTGTTTCTTTACCTTTCCTTTGATCACAGTTTGTTATTGTGTCCAGTCTCACTCATTGAGAGTTGCTTTAAGTTGTTGCAGGAAGAGAACAATCGGAACGTGGGCTGGAGAGTGGATAGTTTGTTGTGTTGGGATGCGGAAAGCGTAGTTCAGTATTAACTAAAAGATTTGGGTGAAGGAGGGTTTAGATTGTAATGACAATAGGGAAATATCCTTTAACAACGCAACAACGAGATTTCAGAGATACTTCTCCTTGAGCGAGACTTGGTTGGACAAAATAACAAACAGACTAGGATCAAGGGAAAGGTAGAGAAAAAATTTATATTTCTCTGTGGGGATCCTTTCCATAATGATGGAATATAATCTGAGCCTGTCAGTGGCAAAGTACTTTTATAGGATGTACATTGACGCGGTGCTGTTGCCCCAAAGGATTACATTGCAGCCTGTTTTGCGGATTACGGCTGCAGCGTTCTCGCTCAATACTGCACCGATCTCAAAGATTGTTGTCCGCATCAGTCCCTTACACACAAAATGATCGGAAAATCAGGTCCAGGTTGAAGTATCCTGAAGTTTTCCTTTAATATCTCTGTAAGTTACAAGGATAGATTTAACTAAGAATTGATTCTATAGAGAGCCTGTCACGCCACTTCTGCTGTCCTCCATTGGACCTTATTTGGGAAAAAATATATACGGTAGTCAACAGTGAAAGACATATCATTTTTTATCCTTAAGTTTGAATTGTGCCATGAGTAACATTTCTCAATGTTTGTCAATTTAAAAGATACTTTTGCATGTCAAGAACGTCACAGTTTGTCCATAAACAAGACTGAGAAAATATGTAATTAGAAAGACTACACACACATAAGTTGCGTTAAGTGACATCATCACTTTCTCTCTCCATAAGCTAGCCTTAGCCTCTGAAGCTAATGTTTTCGCGAGGACTGTTTGTTTCTTACCGGGATGTAGTCACACGAGCAACGAGTCTTGCTCTTTCTTTCGCTACCCGGTGAATAAAAGTACCAGGAGTCGCTGGATACAACATATTAGGTAAGATACATGTCGGTGTTGGTGGTGTATATATTTGCAAGACGAGAGATGTAGTGCAGAGAGGTGTTTTACACAAAACTAGTTGTTACCTTTACTGTTTAAAGGTAATACTTTAGCAACAGACTTGTTAAATTATATGTAATTCATGGCACAATTTAAATGGGATAAAACAATTATCTGTCTCTCGCCGTTGTCAACCATACATATTTGTGGGACAGAGAAAGGGGCCTGACTCTCTATACGCCTACTGTTTAATCATTTTCAAAACAAAAGCTGGAAACGTAAATTATTCAGTGATGCTTATCTCACTTTCAACGCATTTGACATGGCATACTTTACATTTGACATCTGTTTGTGTAGTTGTTGTTGTTGTTGTCACCCTTTAATGAATGACCTAATCTCTCCTACCTGGGGATGGAACTTTTCCTTTAAAAATAACAAAAGCCTTCACAAGTACAAAAAGACACGGAAAAAAGCAAAAACAAAGACAATATTATCGACATCAGGAGGCCAAGCAGGCAAAAGCTCTCACCATGTTGGCAGATTAAACCTGCTCTTTTGGAAGGGTGCCTGGAAAAATACAGGCATAAACAGGCATGTATGCGCCAGGTAACAAACGCACGACCCCAGCTTGGAACGGTGTACTGTGCTGCATGTAGCTTCTTGGCAAGGTACATGAGGAGGTGGTACACGTCTCACCTTTTAATATTTCATTAAGCCCTTTCTACCTTCCTCTGGAAGTCGTTCTTTTAACCACATTGTGAGTGCTCCTTCACTTTGAAGAGCACTTTAAAGGAGTCCAATCTTAGCACAGATTCCCACATTTTAGACTGAGGGCTGAAAGATTTGGATATTATTTGTGATTAGGTAAGCAGGAAGGCACATAACGGTTTAATCTTTGAAGTTAGCATACATTATAATTGTACATGTCTTTAAACCCGCTTACTAGTGTTTAATCTGTAATGCTTGACCAAGTGCATCAATAAATCAGGCTTCTTGATACCAAATATCTACTTGGCTCTTTATTATCTGGCTTGAATAAAGTAAGACCCTTGAATACCTTTGAATCTGCAATTAACCTACTTTGTCTGTTTCTTTTGTACACCTAGAATCACTTACAGTCGATGGACTATATTTCGGTTTTGTTTTCAATATTCTCTTTATCAACAACGCAAGAGTCGAGTGGTTTGGGGTGTTTACCGCCCAACCGAAAGGTTCTGGGTTCAAACCCCAATGTCCTCCAATGTCGCCTCCGTGTCCCAATTATCCCCGAACAAGATGCCTAACTCCAAGCAGCTCAATAATGTAATCCAAGTTGCCTTGGGTAAAAGTGTCGGCTAAACGACCAAATAGTAAAGGGTGTTTTTTTCCATTTGCACAGTACGGTATGGCACGTATCACAGTCCCCCCGTGCCGCCTCCCACCGCTCTGTGGATCAGTGATCAGAGCAGGCAGGAGGAGTGTTTATCCTGACTGCTTTGCCAGCGTTGTGGGTTTTTGTATCACTGGGAGTTATTTTGAGAAATGCCCCAAAAAGGGAAGATTTGCATTAGAGAGGATGGTATGCAGAAAATTCGAAAAGACGCCTGAAAGAGGATTTTCAGAAAAGAGGAAAAACAAAACTTTTGCAGGCAGTTTGTGCAATACTGAGAACAATGCAGGTCCTCGTTGTGGGTGGGAAGTGGTGAGCGCTGCTACGTGATGCTAGTCGCTACAGCCGTGTACTGTTTGCCTCGTTCCCTTGTATTCTCTGATGTGATATTTATAAAAAGGTGTTTGTGTCTGTACCAAGGACGTCGAGTTGATGGACCGATTTTTTAACGATTGCCATCAATGATTTGAGACCAATCAATGAGCTGCAGTATCGCTTCACCAACCTTCATGTGGCCCAGTTGGCCCCTCTCTCTCTCTGTCTCTCTCTCTCTCTCCCTCCCTCCCTTCCCTCCCTCTCTCTCTCTCTCTCTCTCTCTCTCTCTCTCTCTTTCTTCACATCCTCCACATTCTCTCTTTTGCTCCTCTTCCTCTGTCCACCCTACCTTACCTGCTCCTTCCTCCTCCTCCTATCTCCAACGCTCCCTCTCTCCCCTCCTAATGAGTGGGATAATCATATTCGGCCCAGGACAGTGAGTGAGGTAGACTCTGCCTAGTCTATTCTTATGCCCTTTACAGCTTAATCCCCTACTCCCACCGCCCCCCTACACACAGACACACAAGCACACACTCGCATGTATACATGCACACACGCACGCACGCACGCACGCACGCACTCACACACATATACATATGCACACGTTTCCCTCCCTCGCTCACCCTGTGATTCTCTTTATCTCTCTCTCTCTGTCTCGCTCTCTCTCTCTGACACAGCCCTATGCTTAATTAAACGTACCTCTGAGGGATGAAGCGAGAGAACCACACAGAGTGAGGAGAGAGAGAGAGAGAGAGAGAGAGAGAGAGAGAGAGAAAGTGATAGAGAGAGTGATAGAGAGAGACACACAGAGTGCATTTGGCAGGAAGAGAGACTAAGTGAGTTGGAGCTGGCAGAGAGGAAAGGAGAGAAAAGATAGATAGGGAATGAGAAAGGGAGAGGAAGAACACAAAAGAGAGAGAACACAAGAGAGTAAGAAAGAGCAAGATAGTGTGAGAATGAGAGAGCAAGCAAAAGTGAGAGCGATAGAGAGAGCAAAAGAGAGTGAGAGAGATACAGAAAGCAAGATAGACTGAGAGAGAGAGAGAGAGCAAGAGGCTAGAGATAGCAGGTTGGTGATGGAGTGTGTGGGGGGATGGAGCGTAAGTGGAAAGGTCAGGCGATATGGCACACGGGGTGGAAGGATAAAAGTTGGGCGAGCTGTAGAGAGAATAGAGAGAGAGAGAGAGAGAGATGGAGAAGGGGAGGACAAGCCAAGCCAGAGAAAGAGAAAAAAAGCTGAAGGGCGATGAAAACAATAGAAAATTAAAGAGCGGAGAACAAAAAACAAAGACTATAATACAGGAAAAATAATAGCAGAGAGTCACGCTGCACTCAGGTTCCTGCACCAGTGTATAGGCACTGCTGCTTGACAATTAGATATATTGTATAGTAATAGTATACTATCTACATACCATGTCTGGTAATCAGTAATACTAACAAAACTATATTAACAACATCACATCCCTAGTGAGTGTTTTTCTGTTTCCTTGAATATCTTTGCTACACAAATATAGGCTGTAGCTGTTTGAAACGATTTGCATGGAAGAGCACCCATTTTCTTATGTATTATTTATTTTCCCCAATCCAAAATGCACCTCATCTATTATTCTGTGATATTTAAAAGGAACCTCCCCACGTCACAGCATTTCTCTGTAAAAAAACGCAGATAAAGAACAGAATATGTTCATATCCATAGTATATATTTCTTATTAAGGCCGAGTGCAGCCACACACATAACATTGGCCCATTCCAATTAGTGGGATTTACTGTTGTGAATAATACGCAAGGCTAATAACCACACAATTATGAATGTGTAATCACATTACAGGGACATGGGGACCGGTTTCAACCTGGTAATGATGACATGCAATTAGAACACGCCACCGTTATCTCCACGATCATATCATCAATAATTCATCAGCAGAACACGTTCCTTGTTGCCCGGAGATGACATCCGTCGGCCAATAACAAGCCAGGTCTCTGTCCTGAAGTTTGAATGCAGATGGTTGATGCCACATAATTGGACAGCACCTCTCCTTGTGGGGTTTGTGAAGGTTTGTCCAAAGACAACTGAGGGGACACAATGGTTAAAAATAAAAATACCAGGGGAAAAAATAGAACCTGATCCTAATTGGATTGGATCCGTTTCGAGATGGATGTAAATGCCTACGTTGGCGATTTTCTTTTTCTGATGGACCAGCGTGGGAAAAAAAGGGCAACCGCAGAAAAAGAAACTAAAAATCATAACTAGCTATTTCATTACCATTGACCGCAATCAGCCCAAAAAACTTTTAAGGCCTAAAGGGATGTTCATAAAAAAATCTCTTAAAGAGATTTCTTTATGAACTTGGTTTCCAACTTGCCAGCACTCTGTTATGTAAGCAGGGCTCCTTAAAGAAACTCTGAGGATGACTCACGTTCTGTCAGTTGGGAGAAGAAAGTGATTCCGCTAAGAGCCGAGCAAGACGTATAAAATCATTACAGAGAAACAACCACAGAACCAAAGCGAACACCAGCGTTTCATGGCTGTGGGATGAGGGAGGAAATAATGACAATGTTAAGCCAGTTTAAATGAAAGAACAGGCGGAATGGCAGCTGGATGTCAACAGGAGTGAGTCGGCTGCCAGTCTCAACATCTGGGTTTTGGGTAAAGGTTCAAGAGCTCATGTGGTTGTAAAAAAAAACAGATGTTGGCAGATATTCTCCATGCCCCCACATCATTGGAGATGGAAGTCGAGAGAGAGCGAGTTTGAGTGGGTGAGTGAGTCAGTGAGTGAGTCAGTGAGTCAGTGAGTGAGTCAGTGAGTGAGTGGAACGATAGAAAGAGAGAGAGAGAGCAGAGAGCAAGCGAGAGAGAGAGAGGGCTGGAGGCAGAGCAGAACGTGAAAGACAAAGTCCAAGCTCAGGACCTCAGCATATGAACAAACGCAAAAGATCGAAGAAATAAAGGGAAGGAATGCTTAGAGTTAGGCGCAGAGGCCAGCTCACAAACAGCAGGGTGTGTGTACCAAAATCTTAACTTCTGAAAGAGTTTAGCTGTCAGACCAATCTAAAAAGGGCACTATATGACAGAAGAAAGATTACAGGGAGATGCTGTGTCATGAGGAATACAAAAACAATGCAAATACATGAATGAATAAATAAATCATACCATATTCAACAGTCATCGTCCATCCATTGCTCCATCCATTTCTCCATCCATTCATCCATCCATCCATCCATCCATCCATCCATCCCTCTACCCATCCATCCATTGCACCCTGTCTTGTTCAGTTTGTACAGTGTATAAACTCATTCAACTCAAACTCCCTGTTGAGCAAATTAAATTACTATTTCCTATACCTAGAGGTCAAAACAATTCCCAGGCATTTATCCAAGGTAAATAATTCAGACTGCAACAACAAACAAAAAACCTTGGGCCAGACATTCAATGTTCAACATGTGAATAACGGCATTCAAAGCTAGGCTAAAGGTTCTATGTTTTAGAAAACACTCCTTTTTGCTTCTGTTGGCTCATATTCACGCCTAGTATTTCTCACCAGAGAGAGTGATTCATTATGAAGATCTATGTTGCTTTCCGTAGCGTGGCTAATGTGAGAGACTTGTGTTCGCCCTTTGAAAGGGCAACAGGGTGCTCAGAGGCTATAATTTAGCAACATTTCAGGAAGGAGAATCATAGGAAATGGTTGACCTTTTTAACATTAGAGAGTTATGAAAGACAAATGTACTGAAAACTACTCCGTTAACCGAGAACCATTTGGAGTAGTATTTAAAGTAGCCATTATGGCCCATTTAGTGGCTCAATTGGAGTAAAAACGTTTCAAGTATTTGACCATGTACCACTGGAAAAAAAGTGCAGTAGTCTATCTCAGAATGAATTAACGGTTACAATGGATGGCCTGCTGAAAACAACCTTGCTGTGTCTAACATGACTACTAATTGCCGCTAAATGTGTTTCAACTGCCTTAATGGGCTACAACCGCTAAAAAGGTTTCTATCTACACGTTAGTATTCCCCCAACAACAACAACAACAACAACAACAACAACAACGACAACATCACCTTCACTTTTCGCTGAGTATCTACTGCTAACGCTCTCCGCTTTGCAAACGTAATTTATCTGTTTAATCCCGCAGGTGCCCTTAACACACCGGCCGACAAACGGCTGACCGTCGGCGAACAGGCGGCGCCATCTGGGAGTTGCGAGTGCCAAACTTCAACAAGACATCGCTCTTTGCCATCCGCGCACTAAGACTCCATTAAAGAGGCTTGGGTCCCATGCATCCTTGGCCATCATTTATTTGGCATTGGGCAATTAGGAAGCCCCCCACCACCTCACCCCAAAGACACCACGTGCAGCAGAAGCCGCGTCTCGTCTCTTAATCACTGCTAGTAATTAGTTTCTGCAAGCGGTATCATTAGGTATCAGGCCCTGGCGTAGTCGTCACCGCCCCTGCGCGTGTCGGAGATGACAAAAGGAGTGGCGGCGAGGAGAAGGGGAGGGAAAAAAAAGGAGAGAGAGAGCAAGTGTTCACCGGAGGTTTTTACGGGTGAGTTAGGTTCCTGTCCAAAAAAACAAAAATGCTACAAGGTTGTCCCACGAGGGGCGTAATCAATCAAAGTGATTTTTCTTCCGTCTCTCCCCCCTCGCACCCCCCTCCCTTTGTCTTCTCTGCAACGTAATCATTTTCCTCTCATGGGGGGTGACATTCATAAAGGATGCCCATGCAGATGCTCGTATCTGGCCAAAGTTTGGAATGAGTTTGTGAGGGTGCGCTCACAGTGTGAGATTAGGACCAATACAACACTCTCCCGAGGCCTCCTTTATACCACCTGCCCTGCCGTTCAACCCCTATTCCCTTTATCCTCCTGTGGATCAATTATAGAGCGACGGTCGCATTCTAGAAGATCAAGCCGGGGGTGAATATAATAGTGTTGTAGCTAGGGTGTTCCACTTCCCAGCCTGAAGGCACTGGGTTTGATCGCTGATGTCGTAGTAGTGTACCTGTACCTACATCCTTGAGCAAGATGCACAGCCCTTACCCGCTCCTAAATGTCATGTGTATGAAGTCACTTTGGATACAAGTGCTAAATGACTAAATAGCAAAAGTTGTGGCTGCACTGCTTCTACTAAGCAATGCTATCCCTGCGTCAAACATTTACCGTGAATGTGTGGTGGCACCTGAGGAAATAATACCGGCTCAGAATCAGAAATGGCAGCTTCGCACTTGATGCAGTATTGGTTTGCTTTTTGTTTGACAGTTAGAGTGAAAAACACAATCAGATTATCCTGCTCAACGCTGTCTCTTGCTAACTCAAAGATCAATTTAATCCCTATGACAAGTCGCCAAAACCAACAAGGACAACACAGGCCTCGTGGGAAGAGCCCCATTGACACGAGTGACAGGTAACCGCTGCAGCAGCATCTCCTCATAACGCCTCCTTTCCCCCTATCAGCAAGAGTTCCCAACTGTATACTCACAAAAGATTAGCATGGGTAATGAGGAGAGTAAACCTTGAGTTGCATTACAATGTTCCCACTTTCACAACAAGGTATGAGGCTGTTTCTGCCTCTATGGTCCTCACTCTTTGACTATAGTTCTACATAGTAGTAGTCAAAGTAGTAGTCATAGTGGTAGTCGTAGTAGTAGTAGCATCACATTGCTACCCACACTAAGGCTGTTATGCTATTCTGTCTGATCATTGGGTGGTTTTCTCCAACAAATCGTATGATTAATTTACCTTTCCTGCACACATCTGGGGGGGGGGGGGGGGGGGGGG
>JAOPJO010000025.1:10793294-10794896 GCA_027123675.1 Molva macrophthalma | reverse complement strand
ACACACACACACACACACACACACACACACACACACACACACACACACACACACACACACACACAAACACACAATCTAAGCACACAAACAACTTGCACTTTCTATTAAAGCTTCTAATATGAATTTGAGTACCATCCAGAGTACCTTTGATTTGCTACTTTTGCTTTTTGCAGAGCGA
Organism: Molva macrophthalma; assembly: GCA_027123675.1. NCBI lineage: Eukaryota > Metazoa > Chordata > Actinopteri > Gadiformes > Lotidae > Molva > Molva macrophthalma. The sequence goes on along the minus strand of JAOPJO010000025.1, from coordinate 10,794,718 downwards.
TTTGATATTCTATTTCTCTTCATCTCCATATTGTAATTATTGTAATCCTCGATACATTTGCCCATTTCGAATGGTGCTGCGGTGTTTGCAGCCATAACAGATATCCGCATCCAATTCCCTCGCTTTCTTTCACTTCATTCTTTGTGTGTGTTTATCTGTTTCACACCTTTCCTCTTTGTCACGCTTTAAAAAGGGAGGGATAATAAGGCAGGGGTCAATAAAACGGCTGAGAGACTGAATGACACAGGCCCAACAGAAGGGCTGGAGCTTGTCCTATCACTGTGTAAAATATGCAGTCTCCTACAGGCTGATGGGCAACAGCAGGTTTGGTTTGAATTGGCCAATATACGTTAGGATGGAGATATGGTCTGGTGGCTTTGGAGAAATAGAAGAATAGAAAAGTAAGGGCTTCATTGTAAATTCTAATAAAACGGTTAATTGCGCTGTCAAAATAAGAAAGAAAATGGCATGAAAATGAAATGTTTGCAGAGTGGCTGGTGCTCGGTTTCTCCCTCACTATTTATGACACATTATGTTTTATGAACACAAATATCCTGAATAAACAGTACCATAGTGTGCCAAAGCTGGAGCTGAATTGAGATTTCTCACATGGTAGATCATCACCAATGGCCTTGTCTCGTGTCAGTGTGCGGGGGCTCAGGCAAAATGAAAACTCACATCAGGCTGTGTCATCAGTAACTGTCCAGTACAAGCTAGTCATAACATCCACAGTTCCACATTTAAAGCAAGGAGGGAGACAATCTATCATTACGTTGTCGATTAATGTAATTATGGTGTAAAGCAAGAGGTAAAACCTGTCAATGTTTAATGGGAAATACTGAGCATGGTGCTTACATAAAGACAAACCCACACACTGCAATGATTCACCCATATATTGTATTTATTCATCAAATTGCTAGTTAGCTTAGTCAGCCACTCATCAAAATGAAATTCTGCATAGCCTTTTCTTCTCTTGGTAACTCATTGCCGTACTTGTTGGCTAAACTCGTCGGGGATTTTCAAAGTTAAAGATAATACGTAACGTTATTCAGACCGTATCCTGCTGTCCTTAATGTGACATGTTTCCGAGTAAAGCAGGGAATTAAAGCCGGGACAAACCGTAGGAGGGAGCAGCGAGATGAAGGCTGGTCGGCGTGGGAGTCGATAGCCTGCTGATCACTAGCCATCATTATTGTTCTGCCCTTCTGCTTGGACTTGGCCATTAAACTACACTGTTTTAGAGGAAGTAGCAATTATTATTTTGGCTTAGTATAAGTTAACGACTATTAGCTAACAATAGATGCATACAATCTCTAGAGGAATGCCCAACAAGGTAAAACAAATAAAGAAAGAGAGATAAATTTGTGTTGTCTTTAAAATATCTAAAAACGACATACGTTTTATACAAACAAACGTCATATATT